>NJET01000139.1:40877-55697 GCA_002591415.1 Ophiocordyceps australis | reverse complement strand
TTGCTCTCTTGCGCGGCGCCTGACATGTTGACTCAGACTATATTGCGCGCAAAAGTTCTCTGGGCCGATATCGAACCATCGTCCGAATCGTCGACATCGACACGGCATTGCGCCACACATAGATATACCCAAGCTAGGTGTATATATATATACATATATATACTCTCTATATATATATATACCAGCCGTCGCCTCTCTCTTTTGCCACTTGCTCTCGGCCCTGTTCTATCCTCAGTGCCCGTTTCCCTTCTACAGAGCAGCAAACATGGCCAATGACAACGCCGCCGCCAATGGGTCTGCTGGCGCCTCGTCCTTTACCGTCAAGGCCGGCCTCGCCCAAATGCTCAAGGGCGGCGTCATCATGGACGTGACGACGCCTGAGCAGGCTCGAATCGCAGAAGAAGCCGGTGCCTGTGCCGTCATGGCCCTGGAGCGCGTGCCTGCCGATATCCGCAAAGACGGCGGCGTCGCTCGCATGTCTGATCCGGCCGTTATCCGCGACATACAGGCTGCCGTCAAGATTCCCGTCATGGCAAAGGCCCGAATTGGCCACTTTGTCGAGTGCCAGGTGCTCGAGGCCCTCAATGTCGACTACATTGACGAGAGCGAGGTGCTGACGCCTGCCGACGATGAAAGCCACGTCGACAAGAGCTCCTTTCAGGTACCCTTTGTCTGTGGCTGCCGCAACCTGGGTGAGGCGTTGCGCCGCATTGCAGAGGGCGCTGCCATGATTCGCACAAAGGGCGAGGCGGGCACCGGAGACGTTGTCGAGGCGGTACGCCACATGAAGACTGTCAACCGCGAAATCGCCCACGCCAAAGCCGCGCTTGCCCAAGGTGGCATGACTGGCATTCGCGAGCTCGCACGCAAGCTCGAGGTTGATGCCGAGTTGCTGCGAGAGACGGCTGAAAAGGGTCACTTGCCCGTTGTCAACTTTGCCGCTGGAGGCATTGCTACGCCTGCCGATGCCGCCCTGATGATGCAACTTGGCTGCGACGGCGTCTTTGTCGGCTCCGGCATCTTCAAGTCGGGCAATCCAAACAAGCGCGCCCGTGCCATTGTCCAAGCCACAACACACTTCCGCAACCCTGCCATGCTGGCCGAGTGCAGCACAGGGCTGGGCGAGCCCATGGTGGGCATCAACTGCGACTCTATGAAGCCCGAGGAGAAGCTGGCCGGTCGCGGCTGGTAGGCCTACAAAGCAGCATTTGTCAACAAGATGTCGGTCCATGTGTAGACTATGTTGCCCTAGTCACTATCATGTTGCGCTCTCCTTGCTATGCATGTTGGGTCCAAAAACGATATCAGAAGCCAGTTTCTTTTCTGCTGCATCGTGCCACCACTTCAAGTCTGAGTGATGCTCAACACATCTAAGCTGCTTCGCGTCCTATTTTGGCCGATGGCGAGGCTCAACACTTTCCTCGATAGGAATTCATCAAGTATGTCACATCAAATTCTATAGCAAAGTCTATTATTACTACAATCTGCTCTGTTTTGGCCAGTCGCGTCAAAGACACATGACTTGAGATAATTTTGATGTTTATTATTGCGTCGTGGCAAAAGTGGAATCTTATCCTATAAAGCTACTCCATCATACCCAAGATTGGCGCATCCTGTACACGCTGTTATATCAGTGCCAATATGTGCATCTGTCGACATGGCGGGGCCCGTCATCCTTGGCTGCCCCCTGGAGCTTCCAGAGTTACATTCTAACCACCTTTGCACATGACCACCCATCTCTAGACCATCGTCTCTAGACCATCGTCTCTGGACCACCGCCTCCAAACGCCGCCGCCAACATCGGTTGCTCCAGGCCGGCGCCGGCTTTCACTTGCGCCTCTCGCCGTCACTCTGAAATGAGGAGGACGACCTCTGTCGACCGAGATCAAGACCGGCGTTTCCATCTCCAAAAGACAAGACCACTGGTATAATGGGAAAACCAGCGTCCACCCCGCCGCACAGCACCCCCCCTCGCGGCTCGGCTTCTGCCTTTGCACATCTTGTCGCTTTAGACACTTCGCCAGGACTGCACACTCTCAAGTAATCAAGACTCGTAGGACAAGAAGGAAAACATAATCCTCCACATTCGTTGCACCCACGTATTGTCTCAACAGAGACTTGGAGGCCACAGGGTGCCACGCTGCGGTCCTGCCGTTGCAAGGCGCGGCGAGACAGGCGGTGGTACTAGATAGATCCAACGTCAGGATAAGACGCACTCATAGGAGATAAGTACCTACCACATTGTTCTCTCCGACCTCGTCCCATGTGCGACCCTTGGTGAACGTCTGAACCTTTGAAGCCGCGGTAATGGCGGTCTCGTACAACAAGGGCCATTTCCAAGATTTGGCCATGGGCAGGCTGATGGTGGGCCTAGTTGGTTGTTCCTGGGCTGCCACCTGCGCTGGCTGATCCGTGACGGTGGAGAGCGCTTTTTCTTTTACAAAGGCATCAACCTCCAGCATGGCATACTGGGGAGATTACAACTGTCAGGTATCTTGTTGCCATACTCTTAGCCTGACCCGAGAGCTCCTCTGTCCTGGTCCTGGCCCTGGGACAGGAAACCGTCATCATGCCTCGTTACGACAAGAGAGAAAGACGTAAACGGGAAGGTGATCTGCAGTCCATGTTCTGACCAGAAATGGGTGATGGGGGCTAGTCATTTATGCCACTTCCAGTTCCAGCCGATCGTTGATTTCCAGCAATAGTCGACTCTTGTAATATTCTTCCAATTTGTCCTGTCGGGCATAGGGGTGCACCAGGCCCTTGGGCGTCTCTGGAGCCCCGGGCAAGACTCATGCCAAGGATAAAATTTATCGTACCAACTTTCTGCCAACTTTGGTCTCGGACGGAGAATGCGCATTTCTTTGCTGAACCACCAGTAGCATCAGGCCATCTCAAATTCGCAGTCCCAGGCCAGTGCTCTCCCTGCCTTTCCCCGTGTCAAATCCGACAAAATCAGGCGACTCTTTGTTCATCCAGCCTGTCTTCCGTGCCAAGTCCCATCAAACCAAAATTTGCTGAACCACCGGTAGCATCAGCGCATCTCAGGCTCGCAGTATGCGGCCTCATGGGATACTCCACGTGATATGTCCCGAGCGGCGAGCTTCTAGAACGTGTTGCGTCTGCAAATGCAAAAAAGGAGAAAAACTTGGGTCGCAGCCATCTGTTGCCACATGAAGATGCTGAATGAAATTCTTGGTTGCCGAAAATGTTTCCACCTCCACAGCAGGCCATATTCATCCTGGCCTGCTGTGTCGGCTAAATTCAACCTGGCTGGCAAGAGAAAAATGTACAGCAGTAGCACAAAAAAAGAGAAGCGACAATTCAGTTCTTTCCGCCCGCCCACAATCAGGCCGTTGGAAGAGCAGCGGCGAATGCCGGATGCATCGCCTGCAGCTGAGGCTCCTAGCGAGAGCCACGGAATGAGTTGTGCAAAATGCTAGACATGTCCATTCGACAATAGCAAGACCATAAAGCTAATGACTGCTGGCTCCGGGTAGGCGCTTTGTCCTGTCAATTCCATCGAGGCGACAGAATCAACCTCCAGGGCCAATCTCTGGACTCGCCTTGAAACTCTCCTTGGTGGGCTGAAACCCAAGGGTGTCTTGCCCTTCTTGATAAATCTTCATGAGCCCGGCAATTTATTCCTCTCCTTGAAATCAATCGGTCATCATTTTCGGGGACAGACCTTAGAGGTAAAGCGGCCCCAGCTGTCCAGTGCAAGTCTCCGAGCGGTTGGCAACCTTCGTCGCGCAAGAGCAAAAAAAGCTCCCAGTCATAAGATATAGTCGAAAAAAAAGGGTTGCCGCATCGGAAATGAAATCTTGTCTCATCCCTCCCATATAGAGCCGGCAAGGGCTTTGACGTCTACCGCGCAGATCAACTGAGCAGTAGAGAAACAGATGCCGCTCGTCAAAGCCAAGTCTTTTCTTTGCCAGAGCATATGGCGGAAGGATGAAGAGGGAGGCAGAATTGTTGACAAAGCCCAGGCGCCGGGCTTGTGGGCTATGCGGACAACAGGAACTGCCTATTTCTGGGCTGACAAGATCAACAAAGATGTTCAAGGGCCGGCCCGTAAAAGTCATCCTTGTTGCGGTTTCATGTCCGTGCTTGCGCGTATACTGCCAATACAATCGACTCACTGTCAATCATGTTAAACCATGACATGTGAAGATTGAGGCCGTGGCAGACAGAAAGGATGAGTCGCGGAGCAAAAGTAGAAGATGGCGCTCCCAGTAACGGCGAATTGGGGATGATGGCACAGGCTAGTTTTTCGGTAACTCAGTCATTCATCTGCTCGGCCTCCTCGATATTTGCCCAACTTTGACGAGCTTGCTGAACAAAAGTGTAGTTGCAAGAAAATTGCGATATCCAAAAGGCTCAAATGAGAAAAGAATCAGGAGGGAATTGTCAAAGCGTCGCGGCTGTCCCGCAATGCCAGCTCGACTGGTTCCAACTCCATGTGTGATAGGCTTCTTGGCTTTGCCTTTTCGAGGTCCTTATCTGCGACTGGATAAATGACGAAACTGTCGAGCACCTTCTGGGCTCACCTGCCAGAAATCAACAAGCGAAAGGGGAACGACAATCTTTTCTGCCAGCTTCTTGAAATCGTAGGGACTTTCATTCTCCCTACCCCAGATCTCTGCCGGCACGCGTGTAATCGAACGTGACGGTCCCACTGCCTTGTCTGAGGCACTCGAGTTCTTCAATAATCAATGTTGACGGAAAGAATGCCGCGAGAGTTGTCTTTCCCGACTTGGGCCCAAGAAGCCAACGACAAATTTGTACTCTCAAAATCTCTGGGATTCCCACCTTGGCCAATAAGTCCTATTGTCTCAAGCCGGCCCACCAGCGGATCGGTACGAATCTTCAATTGTCTCCGTCGTCTCGGATGTCGAGATCGACGGTTGCCGGGTCTCTTTGACAAGGCAGCTACTCCTCAACGTGCTCAGGTCACTGCCGCAATCCGGAAAACTCCAAGTCAACCAACGGCATATAATTCTGCTCTTGTATTCCGACTTCTGGAGCCGAACCAGCAGGCAAACCTGCCTGCGAAAGGAGCGTTCAAGCGTCTTCGCAGCCCGAATCTGACTCGAGAGGACACCGAGACAACCTCCCTGTCCCCGGTTGGTGCCATGTCGTCTTGGCCTGGGGTGGTCTGTGTAGTCTGTGTCGGTGGCTCTGCCGGCAGTTCCTGGGGCCATCTGTGCCATTGTCCCAGCAGCTAGTGTAGTCGGAGCAATCTGTGCTGACGTCTTGGGTGCTGGTGTCCGGGGTCGTGGCAAGACAGGCAGTCCCGCGGTCCCAACAGGTGCCTCAATCTCCCCAAGGGTTCCAAATGGCCGCCGATGAGCTTCCTTCAGGGCTGCCAGGGGATTCGGCGGCTCATCCAACCCTCCATTTTCTGCCTCGATAGCTCCGTCTCGCCCCTGGGTAGGGACCTGAGTCTGTCCCGTTCTACCCTGCTGAGTTTCTTTGTCTCCGTGCACCCACTTGAATAATGGCCTGGATTCCCGAATAGCAGACCGGTTTATCACCAGGAAGAGGCAAAGTGCCATTGACGTATGAGTTTGTTGAATCTTCAGGTCTCCAGGTCTGGCAGGTCCAAAAGGCGGCGCACCTGCTGCAGATGGTGGGATAGCGGGGGGTTGTGAGGTAACTTGTGCTTGAGGAGGAGTGGGAGTAGGTCCCCGAGTTCTCACTGAACCTCGTGAGGTGGAACCTGAGCCATGGTTGGAGTGGGAGTCGGGGTCAGCTTCCGGAGCTGAGGCTGACCATTAATGCCAGCTGTTAATTTATTGCCAGCTCCGTTCGCCTCTTCGCCAACCTTAGGAAGGCAGAGCCATTCAGTCCGGGGGTGTCGTTGTTCTGCGGTGGATTCGTCGTGACCCAAATGGTCCAAAGCATAGTGGCTCCATAACGGGCGTCCACGTTCCAGTGGGCTTCGACATGGGCCGCCATTTGCCAACGTCACCCTAGCTGTCTGCAAGTCGCAGTCTAGATGTGTTGGGTATAACGTGAAGAAACAAACACATCATCAGATGGTAGCAACGATGAAGCAACTGTAAGAGAAGAGAGTTAGTCAAGGACTTTCAAATAAAAGACAACTCAAAAGTGCTCACTCTTTACGAGTAATGTGCTCATTGATAAACAAGATGACCCCTCGTCATTGGTGGTTGCATAACGTTGCCTGAAAAGAAGCGAGGAGACTCAGACCGACCACTGGATGAATCCAGAGGCTTCAGTCGTGGTTTTGCCATAGGAGTAGCATTCTCGCTTCTCCCACGTGAGTCACACTCAGCGCCGGCGTCGACCAATGCCATATGGTATGCCGCATAGCCTGTGCAACAGACGGACGAAGTAGTCGAGTCGGCGAGTTTTTTGGCAAGGCGCCCTTCGTGCTGAGAGGAAGAAGCTCGCTCAAAGATGAGGCCAACATTCTTGGCAAAGTAGGGTTCTCTTTGATGCTAGAAGCCTGTTCCGAGGAGTGATTCAAAACAGGAGCTGCTCTCTCCAAATAGTATTGCAGCGATCTTGTGCCGTAGTGAGTCGATTGATGGCATCGTAGCGTTGCCTTCATGTCGCAAGGTAATGGCTGATGTTGGTCAACGGGCAGCTAAGACGCGTGCCTCTCTTCCCAGAGGCCGCCAAGGCGCATGTCTTTTTCTCGCCAACAAGCAGGCAGCTAAGACGCATGCCTTTCTCCGGACAGGAGACAGCTAAGACGCATGCCTCTCTTTCTCCCCGAAGCAGCTTAGATGCATGCCTCTGTTCCGGCGGCAGCTAAGACGCATGCCTCTGTCCCGAAGGCAGGGAGGCAGGCAGATAAGACGCATGTCTCTCTGCCTGCCGAGAGCAGCTAAGGTGCATGCCTTTTATTTGACATGACAGCAGCCAAGGCGCACACCACACAGGAGGCAGCTAAGACGCATGCCTCTCTCAAAGAAAAAGAACAAGACTGGTTCTCATCTCATTCGGCAAAGGTTTGCGTGTATCTTCCGCTCTGCTTTCCTATCAAGGACATGGTGTCGACTTTGGACAGGCGGGCAGCTAGTACATGCGTCCTTGTCAGCGTCCTAATTCTCTCAAAAAGCTAACAATACGCGGACTTATCTTACCTATAGGACCCTCCAGACCCTTGAAATGGCATCTTCGAACAGACTTGGATGACATTGGTGGTCATTTGGCTCCAACAGATCTTTTCCGGTTGTCTAGAGACAGCATATCGAAAGTTGTCGTACACGGCGATGAATTAAGCCTCCAAGCTGAAAAGGCTGAAAAATGGTAAGCAGGCATGCATAGTGATTGTAATCAAGACTCCTACCTAACACGACCACTGTGATGGCTCGGAAAATAACGACTTCGATTGCGTCAAAGGTTACCTCGTGGGATGTCGGAGTTTTGGCCACTCATCTTCCTCCTCTTGCTGATATATACCAGGCCCACACTTGAAACACTAGCCGGTCAGACGTCGGAAATTTGGCCCCTCTTTCCCTTCTCTTGCTGATATATCCCAGGCCCACACTTTAACGAATATCTTGTAGGGTTACCCCGTGTATGGGCTGTATTTGCATTGCGTGGTTTGTTGGCATAGTAGTCACCTAAAAGCATTTCCCTTTAGTTCTGTGTCAAGATCGGGCAAGTGATTTTTAGTGCCAAACCAATGGCTTCGGGAGAGCTGCCCATGGCGAAAAGCTCAGCCGATGGAAGTGTCGTCGTCACTTCGCGGGACCATGTTTTCCTGAACCGAAGAATTTAGCGGTATTTTCTATCAGAGTAGCAGTCATAACTTACCAGTGGCCCTACCCCAGAAGAAGTCTTGGCACTAAGGATTTTTCCGAATCATCTGTGTCCCGTCCCCAGAGGAAGTCAGGGATGACGAGCTCCGCGGCAAAAGTCGCTGTCAGGCCCTCAAGCTTTGATCCGGACAAGAGCATGGCTCATAGCCGACGAGACGACAAAGGGCAATTCGGCCTAGCCAATGCCTAGAGATATTTAAATCATTAGCAGGAACACTAATAGAGAAGTAGACGAACAGAGCGAGAAGAAAGGGTTAAATACTTGTTTGCTGCTTTAATAAAGCCCATCTCGAGTACTTGACTCTTCAAGTGACGTTTCTGAATTGACGAGATGAGCGATCAACTTGCTCGAAATGTCAAATGTCTTTTGGTACTCACCATTGGAAAGGTACGAGAAAATCTGGACCGCTTGTACCATCAACTGCTTCTTACCGCCTAGGATTCCTCTTCAATTCCTCCTATAGCATTGCCGAAATTTCTGTCCAAGTATCTCTTGTGCGGCGAGGCCAGAAAAAAGAGGGAGAAAGAAGGAAATGGGGGAGAGATGAGCGAAAAATGATAGGAGAGAAAGAGTAGATAGAGAAGAACTCAGGGGTGAGAAAGTAGAGGAGAAGAGGCAAAGTATTCCGACTCTAGACCACAAGAGGAGAAAGACACCAAGCTCGCAAGCTCGCAGAGGGAATTATGGTTTCAATACCACCCTCATCAATAGCTTCAGAGAGAAGTTCTCAATAGGCGGTCTTGAGTGCCCGGCGACATGTCGCCTCCTCGCTACTCGGCAAACTATTTGTATTGCTGAAAGCAGCAGCAACTTCGCTGAAACCAAACTAGTTCAATCATTACAATTGTTAGCACTAATAACTTCAAGTTGTATGGGAAAGCTTACTCAAGAGAGGCCATTGGGCCAGCGACGACCAAGCTTAGTGAACTCTAGTAACGAAGATGGAGCGGATGCCAGGCTAGGTATCCCAGATAATGCCTCATCACCTCGGGCGGAGAACTTTGCCTTTGGACTAAGGCGACCTGGTTTAGTATGTGTCAGCCAAGGCAATAGTGGTGAGAATGGTATGCACAAACCAGTATACTCCACTATCGTCCAGATCTCATGAGACGCAGAAGACACAGCGACCTTTTTAGTCGCCTGTCATATTGTTCAAGCTTCCGCTGCAATGAGACAGTACCATAGACAGGACGCCAGTAGATCTGCGCAGTTGCCCAAGCTCGTCATAATTAGGCACCGAAATGCTGAATGCAAATAAAAGTCCCGCGCGCCAACTGCGGTGCAAATTTTGGTCAGAGAAATGAGCACATGATAGTTATGCCAGCTGGCAAAGCGACAAGATCTTTGGCAGTAAGGGAATGACTCATAGCCTGGGCAGGGTTGTGGAAGTGCCATTTTGGGAGAGGAGAAAATAATTATGGGTGGAACGAGGAGTACGACGGAAAATGCGTGAAGTGGACGGAAAATGCTGGAGGTGGGCGATACTTACTCGACCATATGTCGATGGCATAGTCATAGTCCTTGCCAAGAGGATGGCTATGACTGGTAGGAGGGAGTCATCTGTCCAGCTCATAGCGAGAGCCATCGAGTACTCGAGGCCGTGATACTGCTCCAGGGTGGGAACGAGCAAAGGCGAGGCATGAGCGAAGAAGAGGAATAGGCGAAGAAGAAGTAGAGAAGGCAAGGGAGAAGAAGAAGAAAAGGCGAGAGAGAAGAAGAGTAGTCGAGGAGGAAGATGGGCAAAGAGGAAGATGGGCAGAGAGGAAGAGGGGCAAAGAGGAGGAAGGGAAAAGCGGAGAGAGTGTGACTATGAGGTGCAAAGAAGAGGGAAGGAGCTAGGTAGAAGACGAGTGGAAGCGGTCTATATATACCTAGGCGCTATACCTAGGCGCCAGCCCTCAGCCATGGAATGCCCTAGACACCCATAATGCCCCCTGCTCGTTTCCTTGCCCCGGTACCTCGTTTGTAATGGGGCAATTCACGGGCTTGTCACTTGTATTTTCTGCTATTGTCGTGCGTCAGGTGGTTCCTTTGCTTATTCGTCTGAGATGTCGCCTGATGCCTGGGTACGTGCGTTTCCGCGTTTGGTGGCTAGTCTGGCTTCCAAACGCGCTTTCCCGCCACTATCTGCATAATGCCTCAATAGACCAGGCGGGGCCCTTGGCATGATTGCCAGAGCCAACACTGTTGTATTTCGGATTTTTTATAATTCATCTCGACTGCCTGCTGTCCTCTGTTGGCGTATTCCAGTACCTAGTCAGCTCCCATGAGTTTCTTGACCGCTCATGGGGAGTCAACAGCCCCTCAGAATCGTCTGGTTACGCGTAATACAATTATCGACTTCTTTAAACCCCCTCCACCATAGTAGTGCAATCTTCAGGGGCCATAGATCCCTCGCTATCTATAATGGCATGCCAACGTGTACATACTCTACACCTACTTTAGTAACCCACCGACCGCCTATAGAGGAGTAGACAGCTCCTTTAAATGCCATGAGCATCTCTGCTGCAGTTACCAGGCGCCAAGACCCTCGTGGCTGAGTGTGATGTAATTGCCAGCATTTACAGTCCTCCAGGCCGACTGAATTGACATCACCAGCGTGTACAGGCGCCCCACCCACTGCAGCGACCTCCCAACCGCCTGAGGAGCAATTGACCACTCTTGTAAGTCTTCCCAGCACGTCTGCTGCTATGATCAGTGTCTGAAGCCCCCCTCGACGGCTGTAATGAAATCATCAGCATTTACAATCCTTCTGGCCGACCATAATGCAATCACCCGCGTCTACAAACCGCCGCCGACTCCCAAACAATCACTAGCCCTCTACAAACGTCACCCCATAGGGTCTCATGTGTTTATTTGACCACACGCCAGAGATATCAAGGCTTCTTCTTCGTCCCTAGCTTTCCAATACCATCATGGTTCACTACTAGCAAAGCTTCCCCTCACGCGGACCTTGCCGCTAGCTCTTCATCCAGACTTTGTACGCACGCCCAATCATGGACCCATCAGACCTGGCGTCCCATCTTCGTCTGCTCTCGCTAGCAGACGTGGACACGGAAGCCGGCAATGAAATAATTGCAACGCCCATTTTCAGCGCTTCTATTTGCCAGTATGGGTCCTCCTTGCCCGACAATCCATACACCCAGTACGGCCTTTTGGGCTGTGACACGTCTCTGGTGCATGGCAATATCGTGGTCAAGGGCAAAGATCCAAGAATCTACCACAACGTTTCGGCGCCGTCAAGCGTCTTTATCTGTGGGAGCCAGGGGTCAGGAAAGAGCCATACACTTAGCTGTCTACTGGAAAACTGTCTGCTCCCATCGGAGGCGAATGTGCTCCCGCGGCCACTGACTGGTATTGTATTTCATTACGATACCTTTATTTCTGACACGGCTGGCTCCCCTTGCGAGGCCGCCTACCTCTCTTCGCACAAGGACATTGCTGTCAGAGTGTTGTGTCCGCCAACAAACGTAGTCCAAATCAAAGTATGTTTGCAGAGTCTTTCCCCTATATTTTAATGTGTGCTAACTTTGTAGCAGCGGATCTACAGCTCTCTCTCCAATGTCGTGGTCGAGGAACTACGCATTGACGAGGCGGACCTCGATACCAGGCGCATGCTCGACCTCATGGCCGTAAGCTCCAGCCAGGGCGGTTCAATGCCGCTTTACTTACACGTCGTGACTCGAATCCTTCGAGACCTGCGAGTCGTGCAGCAATCCAATGACTCTAGCTTCAACTACAAGGGCTTCAAACAAGCGCTGGCCTTGACCGAGTTAACTGTGGCCCAGTCCAATCCCCTACAGCAGCGCCTTGAAACACTCGAGAGCTTCATGGTAAAGCGACAAGTAGAGACAGCCAAAGTAGCCTGGAATAAGCACAAGGCCTCTACTCCCTCGGCACGACAGGGAAATAGCTGGACACCAAAGGCAGGATTCCCTGAGACATTGTCAAGATGCTGCGCTAACTCGAATTTAGCCTGGACAATTGACTATTGTCGATCTCTCGTGCCCCTGTGTTACGGCCGAGTCTGCTTGTGCTCTCTTCAATATCTGCCTTAGCCTTTTTCTCGAACAGAATACCAATATCGGCCGCATTGTCGCTCTAGACGAGGCACACAAGTACATGACGGACACTGCCGAATGCGAAACATTGACCAAGTCACTACTCGAAACTATTCGTCTGCAGCGCCATCTTGGCACTCGAGTTGCTATATCGACGCAAGAGCCTACAATTTCGCCCAAGCTGCTTGATTTATGCTCCGTCACCATTGTGCACAAGTTTACTTCCCCTGCATGGCTACAAACTCTCAAGCAGCACCTTGCTGGAGCAACTGCTCTTAGTCAAGCAGCGCATCTTGAAGGGGAAACTTGCATCAGACCATCTCGCAGTACAGCAGATATAGAGCTAGAGCTCTTTTCTAATATTCTCCGTCTCCGCACTGGTGAAGCACTATTATTCGCTCCGGATGCCGTGATTAATATATCAGATCAAGGAGAAGGCAAATCTATAAAGAATTATCTTAGTATAACTCGACTCGGCCAAGGATTTCTTACAATTCGTGTAAGAAGACGAGTTACACAAGATGGAGGGCGTACTATACTAGCTATTTAAATGCGCAAAAAATAGACAAGATCTAACATTAGCCATAAACCTAGATATCGACTAGCTATCATACTAATAATGTAACCATTATAGTCAAAACAACAGTATAATTGACTCTATCTCATAGTTTCTCCCTTCATATAACAAATACTGCAAACCCAAGCACCTTAACCAAACAACATCCCTTAACCCAGTCCAAGTCCCTATTAAAATAGACATAATGTTAGCTGCATTCTAAATAAGCCGACAAATAGAAACAAAATATCAAACGGGTAAAGCAATATAATAAATGCCCATCAGAGTTCTTTTCAGTATGAATCCCAATTGAACTCGGCTTCTATAATAAGCTCGAAACACAGATATTCTGGGCGTGTAAAATGGTCATCATAGGGCTTCTTGCTTATTCTTACTCTCTTGCTCGCCAAAAAGAAAATATCCCATCAGAATACATCTAGAATCTCATGTGCCGCAAGATCGTCCAGGACAAGTCCTAGTGCATCTCTGCGGGTTTCACTTGAAACGACCAGTCTCTAGATAGCCCTCGAGAGTGTACTATCACTGTCATCATTTGGGATAAGTGCAGGAAGAAAAATATAAAGAAAATGCTTTACGTACCTTTTTATCGCAAATACTTGCCCAATATATCCAGGTGTAGAGGTAATATGTAGAAGGTGATGAAAGGGCAAGACAGAGGTAGTGTTATACTGTCTGCCAGGATCGAAACTCTGGGAAAAAAAGCAGAGCGCTTCGATGAAAAGATGATGAAAAGGCAAGACAGAGGTAGTGTTATACTGTCTGCCAGGATCGAAACTCTGGAAAAAGGCAGAGCGCTTCGATGAAAAGATGATGAAAAGGCAAGACAGAGGTAGTGTTATACTGTCTGCCAGGATCGAAACTCTGGAAAAAGGCAGAGTGCTCCGATGAAAAGATGCCAAAAATTATGAAGAACCAAACCGCTCCTGAGCGCAGCTGGCCTTCCGGATCCTCGACCGGACCAAGGATGCGATTCCCGCATCATATAGCGAGATTGCCAATGATGAAGAAAGTTCCAAAAAATCACTCTGTTTAGCACCCAGAGTCTGTTCCCCTCAGCGATAGCTTCATCGGGGAGGATTATGGAACATATATGTCTGCAATGCCACAATTGACATGCGAGGAAGAAAAAAAAGTATTGAAGTATTTGTAAAGGTTCCAAAAATTTGTTCTGGTGAGGAATTCTCAGCAGATTTCCACCTTGTAAAGGTGGTGTAAACAAGTCAGCATATGTTCAGAAAGCGAAGAGCAAAACTGGGGCAAACCGTCTCCCCACCCCGTTCCCTACGCCATTCGGCGTCAACCAAGGTAAGATTTTTTCTTGTCAATATATATCGAGGATGTATTCGACAGCCCGATCGTCCGTCCGTCCGTTCGCTCGCATCGTGTAATGGACAAAGTATGAGGATAGAAATTATAACAGAAAAAGGTTAGCAAAAGAGTCATGTCAATTACTAGGAACTGCGAGTTACTTACCGTCGAGTCGATTGACGTGCCGCCTTACACGAAAGAACACACTCTGAAAACTTGTTAGCGAGGAAACATGAATAAAGCCTTCACGTACCTTGTGTGAGTGTCAAAGGAATGAATCAAAATGGCATCAGCAACCAGTTAGTCAATGAAAAGGGAAAGGAAACTCACCTGCGAGCCAAGTTCAGACTTGGAGTATCTTGGCAGAATCTATAGAATGTTAGCTGCGAAATACAATCAGTGTGTAACATACCTTTTGTAAGTAGATGGCGGCGTACTCGAAGGATAACCTGTACAATGTTAGCTAGGAAATACGAATAAATCGCTACATACCTTGTGTGAATAGAGCCGACCGGGAGGCGTGTCTGCAATCGAGCTCTGCACAATGTCAGTCACGAAATGCATTCAGGTTGCCACATACCTTTAATATGGAACATCTCGCTCCAGGCAGGTCCTCACTATGCACCATGTTAGCCAAAAAAAAAATGTGTTGGACGTACCTTTATTGAAGTTGAACACCTGGGGAGCCTAATTCCTGCCCCCCAGGACGCGCTGGGGAGCAAACGCGGTTAGTAGTAGTTCCAAAAAACTGCAACGCAGAGCGGGAAAGCTTACCGTCAAGTAGATGAGTGCGCGCCCGGGGCCCGAGGAGGTTACAACACAAGTCAGTAGCTATTTACAATAGGAACAAGAGGAGATAAAGACAAACCTTGGAATTATCGCACCCCTCCCCCCCCCGGCTAGGAGACGAAAGTGTCAGTATATGTTTATCAAATGAATAGAGAAAGGGAGAAAACAAACCTTAGAATTGTCGCACCCCTCCCCCCCCCCCGGCTAGGAGACGAAAGTGTCAGTATATGTTTGTCAAATAAGTAGGGAAAGGGAAAAAAACAAACCTTGGAATTGTCGCACCCC
>NJET01000139.1:4395-40825 GCA_002591415.1 Ophiocordyceps australis | reverse complement strand
AGTGTCAGTATATGTTTGTTAAATAAATAGGGAAAGGGAAAAAACAAACCTTGGAATTGTCGCACCCCTCCCCCCCAGCGAGGAGACGAAAGTGTCAGTATATGTTTGTCAAATAAATAGGGAAAGGGAAAAAACAAACCTTGGAATTGTCGCACCCCTCCCCCCCCGGGTAGGAGACGAAAGTGTCAGTATATGTTTGTCAAATAAATAGGGAAAGGGAAAAAACAAACCTTGGAATTGTCGCACCCCTCCCCCCCCAGCGAGGAGACGAAAGTGTCAGCATATATTTGTTAAATAAATAGGGAAAGGGAGAAAACAAACCTTGGAAAATGACAGACCCCCCCACCCCGGGGACATGATGAAGGTGTCAGTACATATTGGCAGTTGAATGAACAGAGTCAAGAGAGTGGAACAAACCTTGGAATTGTCGGTGCCAGGCTTGGGTATCGACATGTCAGGTCAGCAAAAAAAACAAGTCACGGTGAGACACATACCTGGCAAATGGCCAAAGACGCTCTGGAGACAATGATGAAAGCAAGTCAGTATATTGTTCAAGTAATAATTGAAAGAGGAACCAACCTAGTCATGCAAGGTGCTTGAAGTGTGACTATCTAGATGTCAAGCGCTTATGCGGGCCAAGCTGCAAAAAAAGATATGTAGTAGAAGGGGCACCTGTGTATAATATCATTGTAGAATGCTAATGGTAGGCGAAAAGGTAATGTGCAGTCAGGAAATCGAAGTGGAGTAATAGAGAAAGAAAGGAAGAAGTGAAAAAAGTGAGCGACATTAAATGCCTGAGGACCGATCAGAGTAGTGTCACTTGCCCAAACCATCAGGTCCGATACGGCAGTGATCGTTGTTCTCATCATTTTCGGCCCGGGCGCTCCCTTTGCCAAATGGCAAAGACCAAGTGTAAGCTCACATGGAAGGGGAGGGTAGTACACACCGAAGTGTGTGATGTGTAGGAATGGGAGAGGAGGTGAAGGTGGGAAGAAGGAAAGTGAAAGGCAGGGTAGTGGAGTGGAGTGCAAGCAGGAAGGGAGTATTGGCTTAGCTATTCAATCAAGACAGGGCGCGTCTGTCTTTGGAGAAGAAGTTTGCATGAAGCAAGGCAGGTTGATGTTGGAGACTAAGTCGAGCCATGAAGGCAAAGAGCATTGAAGAAGATGGTCGGAAGAAAAAAAGGTAGAGTTTGAAGAAGGAGATGTGCTTGTGCTGAAGATGATGAAGAGAGAAAGAAAAGAAGAAGAGGGAGTGAGGTGGGAAGAGGGCTTTTTATAGCCACGCGAGAAGCTCCTCTCGAATCTGCCAAATTCACCGCCTAGCTGCCAGCCAATAAGGAAATCAGGCCAAGGCGTGACGAGGACCTCGCCAGCTGGCAGATAAGAATACTAATCTCGAGAAAGTACCACTAGGCCAGGGAACGAGGTACCCCAAGGTATCTGCCTCAGGTATCTGTCCCTCAAGCTCCTCGTCCCAGCTTGTCGCTTATGGAAACGGCATCTGGCCAACTGGGACATGGGGCAACCATTTATAGACTCGTCCAGCATGCCGTCGCCTTGCCAGCGGGCCTCGGTGCCTAGCAGAGCGGTATAGTAGTCAAGTAAAGCTGTAGAGTATTGTAGTGAGCTATGCTATGCTGCACAAGATACAGTAGAGGCCGCTGTCGCTCACCACAGCTGCCCACAATCCCCTATGATACAGATGAGCTGGTCCCCTAACATTGTGGCCCATTAGGTGCATGGCCCTCTATCCGCAGTGTTTCTTATACAACTTGTTTGCCTTGCTTGAAGCATAGGTTGGTTTACTGGTAATTGTGACGCACCAAGAAGCTTGAGTAACGCATGACGACTCGCAAAAACACTCATTGGCATCACTGAGAGAATGTTGCTTACTTGAAATAGGCGTTTACACTTTGGTTCAGCTAGCAATTCGTTTTATTGCTGCTGTACAAAACGCCGTGCTTGGACTTTCCGCTGCATCACTTCGCCATGCATGAGCCTTGCCCTTCGACCTTGAGCACGCCTCTTCTACCTCTATTGACTCTCGATACGCGTCTTTGACTACGTCTGACGAACTACTGCTACTTGTGTATCCTCGGCGTCCGACGCAGCTTTAGACACCAAGCACTATGCTCCAATCGCGACACATCTTCAATACACGACAAGACTGCTCAATCACACCAAAACTCGTGAAAAGACTTCCAATACTTTGATAATATAAAAATACTACTATTGCCACTGCCGAGGACGCCGCTCCTGTTCAAGCGCGCAAATGTGTCGGACGCAGTGTTTCCGGCAACATGGGCGCAAGGCTCAAGTTCTGCCACGACATATAATTGCCCAAAAAGCCGTAGGGCCAGCACTTCTCAAGCTCACAGATTATTCAGCACCATAGTAGAATACTCTCCTGGACAGGCCTTTCTTCGTAACGATCGTTGCAGTGTCTTGCGTGGCGATGGCAGGGTTATTGAGTATTCTTGTAGAGACATCGTGATTGCGTCTACTCTATGCTATACAAACGGCTCCAAAACAGGCCAGGCGAGAACCGACCAAGAGTGCTTCAGAAAAAGTACCTCCTTTTCCCGCTCGATCTGCGCTGGTCAATTTCCTTTCTACCACCTTATCGTCTCTGAGAACAAGAGTGAGGCCTCAGATTGGGCAGAACATGACAACCTAGTGGGCGCTGCCCTATTTTCAAATCCGTGTGCCTCTCAAAGTCGCACAAGTTCGAGAACCGAAGTCGCTCTAAGCTTTATAGCTGTTAACCTCAAGCTTCAAGGCCAAGCCAAATCAAAGACCGTTGAAAGCTTAATCGCGGCAAAAGGCGACTCGTTCGGTCGTCTGTCGCATTAAACTTGATTTGTCGCTTTGAGCTCGATCTTCCGTGTTACACTTAATCTGCTATAGCGAGCCTGCAACTCAGCACCGACAGTTTCGGACAAAGCTCAGGAGGGTCTTGGGCCACTTACTTGCCGTGCTGCAACGTGTTGCTTGCTGGTCCAGAGCTGACACGAAAAAGAAATGGGTCGATATTCTTGACAAAATAGAAAAAAAAGCCAAATTATCGGCCAGAGAAAATATTCTGGGGTTTCAAATCCTTTGCTGCACCATGCCGGGGCTTGGATCAATCGGCAATAGATGGCAAGGCCTCTGTACCAGAGAGCGCTGACAGCGGCTGCACGCAGGCACAAATCCGTCGAAACCTACCCTGCAATCGCGATGCAACCCCTTTTTGCAGCTCGATTCTGTCTCGGAGAGCTTTTGACAACGCAATTGAAATACATTTCAATGAATCTGGCGATTGAGAAAAATGCGACATTTCTTTTGGTGGGAAGAAGTTAGCTCATCAGTCTGACCGTGTCGTGTGATTCACTGACTGCAAATATTCCCCTTTTCAGCCTTTTAGCACACGTACCAATCCAAGGACAGCTTTTTACAAAAAAAAAACAGCAAAGCATGCCAGCACGACATTTAAATTCATTACGAGAATCAAGGCAAAGTAATCGCACACGAGTCAGCATTTAGGACAGTATTCTTTTTTTGGCGATTGTATGGAGTCTTTTGTGCTACTCCAGAGACAGGCAACCGTGACGAGACAAACGCTCCAAGGAGATTGCCGCGACGCCCTTTTACTCGGCTTGACTATCTCAGAGTATTGCGTTCGACTCTACCGTCTACCTCGCGAGGTTAGAAATGGTATTGCTCGGGAAAGGTTAAAAAAGGGGCTACAGAGGAAAAATGACACTGGATAAAGCCGTGCGGCGCAAGGGGAATGATTCCCACCGGCGAGCTTCACACAACACGGTTCTGGCTATGTAAAGAAGAAGAATACCTGGAGATTTCGTGGAACATAAAGTCATAGACTCGTTCAAGAAACATATATTTGGTTTAGCACTTCTCGATACATCTTGAGCCATCTCCAAAACAAAGAAATTGTAGTCTAGACTCCAAATCCAGTGGATTTTGCGTCGCAAACTCTTCCAATATATAGTAGTATTTACTGTGAGTGCGCTCCTGCAAAGAAGGGCTCACTACTAGTAGGTATGCTATTGCCCCAGGCTGCCCTCTAGTCCACTACAAGCCCCTATACCTCCCAAGACAGCCATTCCCCGCGACCAGTTCTGGCAAGACCTCGCTCCACAATGCAGCGACACTGCTCGAGGAAACGGTACCTCCTCCCTCAAGGAAAGATACAAGCAGGCACAAACAAAGGTACAAGCTGCTCTTCTCGCACCTTCCACCGCACTTCACCGCCCAAGCCACAAAACTGGAGCCCATACATGGGTGTTTGTATCTGGTTTCCCCGCTCTGTGTAGCATTTGAGAGTAGCTGTCGTGGCAGCGGTGCAAAATGACAGTCTTTGTGGAATGGCTGCCAAATGGCTCATGGCCCATGGCGACGCCGCAAGAGCCCGCAGCAATGTGAAAATCACGCTCTTGAGAGTTGGTGATGCCAGGAATACAGTCATGTAATTTTCACCTAGCCGCACCTCGTATTATATACCCGATTCCATGGGCGAAGCTCGTGGGAAAGCATCTTTTCTGGGTGCTAGCCACCATGAGTACAGACGCCTCTACACGCTTCAGTACCTGGCTGGGTACATTGTCTGGGTATTGCTCTTGCTTCGAACGAGCGGGGCTTCTGCATAGCTCCATGCAAGTTCACGGCCGCCAGTGGGGCCCGGCGCTTACCATACGTGCACAGACGTGAGCTAGTCTTCGTCTCTTCATCACTGGCATGAATTGGTGGGCGACCGCTGCAATTATGCCTTGGCCTCCTTTTCTTGACGGGTTGCCCTCGAGGACAACAGTATGACTGGCGCTCTCTTCCCGAGTCTACCAGTATCGCTCTGAGCAATATTGAAGATTGGTCTAGAAACAATTACTATGCGTGGCAATATTACTTGTAGCCATCTACAGCGCAAATTGGTGTCATTGTCACGTTGGGGCTGCCTACACCATAATGTGTGGTCGGCCACGATACTCTCTATTCAGATATCCATTGGAAGCCTTTTGCGTTGCATCTTGCCAGCAACTACTAGTGGGACGAGAAAATGGCACATTGTAAACTACCATGAGCAGCAAAGAGAGTCAATGGCAGAGGCAATGTTTACTAGGGCGCGCTGTTTGCTGTTGGAGGCGTCATTCTGCGCATTCACTCCAATTGAGCACAGTTATTTGCAACAGTACTGCTCCATCATGTTTGAGAGCCACTTTCATCGACTTTGTAATATTTTCCGTGCCTCTGTAGCCTTCATTGCCCGTCTTCTATGTCGCGGCACGTCCAGCGCCGCATCCTCTTCAAATCAGTTTTCTCGTCATTGTCCCACCCTACAGTCTCTGAACCCCTCAGAATTTGTCCCACAGCAATTCGCCATACCAGAAATGTCCTCGACACCATTTTCATCCCATGGTAGAAATTATCAGCTACAGTATTTCTTTTCAAAGTACCAAACTGCGCTTCACATGACGTTGGTTTTGTAAAAAACGGCTTAGTCAGCCACCCTCCCCTTGTTTTGACCCCTGTGGTTGCCCCTGTCCACCAAGATGCCCAAAAAAAGAGCGACTAGGTCGCACAAGGCGAAAAGGGAAAAATGTGGTGTGGCATCCCTACCTGTCGAGAACTACAAGACGAAGTGTCGCACCAAAAGCAAGCAGTTGTTTAAAAATATAGTCGACGGAAAAATTCAAGTAATCAAAAGGCAGAAAGAGATAGAGAAAACGAGCTTACTGTAATTGGAAAAAAGAAAACCGAGGAAACGAAGCAATCTTGACTTAGCTATGGAGCTGTTCAATGGCGGAGAGCCGCAGGGTAATTTGGTTTGCATATAGAAATTAAGACGTGAGCTTGGGCGCAAATTCCTGCTTCGATTGGTGCTGTATAACCTCTGGTTGTTTAGTACTCCTGCTCTTGCAAGAATGTATGTTGGTGTCTTTATTTTCAAGGTGATGTCCTCATGGCCGAGAAGATGCGACTCGAGATTTTTATTGGACGCTGCGTCTTGTAATATGGCAAGGTCATTCTGTTTTGAGGAACTGTCGACTTGGACACAAGCTCCCGCTTGGCGCTGTATACCTTTTGGCTATGTGCCAAATCAATGTTTGTATGAAGAAAGAGATTGGGCCTCGAGACTTGTATTGAGCGCTCCATCCTACAAAATTGCATTATCGCCTTCTTTTGAGGAACTCCCGACTTGAAAGTAGACTCCAGCTTGGTGCTGTATGACTTCTAGCTCTCTGCCTGAGGCTCCTGCTTTCACGAGAGGGTGCCCACATCGGAGGCGATGGGTCTCGAGGCCCGCATCGGTCGCTAGGCTTCGCGTTATGATACGGTCAGTCTACTTCGGGGAGGTCTAAACTCGGATGCAAGCTCTCAATTAGTGCCGTAGTGCTTCAAGATGATTAACCTTCCTACTCCTGCAAGAATATGCTCGAGTCGGAGAAGATTAGGCTTGAGGCTTACCTTGGACGCTGCGCTTTGCAATATAACATATACGGTCGCTCTGCTTGGGTGAACAGCTTCCGCTTGGCCCTTTATGGCGTAGGGGTTCTGCTCTTGTAGATATGTCCTCGTGTCGGAGAAGATTGGACTCAAGACCTATCCTGGACACTGCGCTTTGCAAGATGATACTGTCGCTCTTTCAGGGGAAATTTCAACTTGAATACACGCTGCCGCTCGGTAGCGTATCGTAATTGGCTGTTTGCAACCCTTAGTCGTCCACAAGCTTCTGTTTGGCCGTTTCCTGAATGCTGATATGCTCTTGTTAGACAAAATGAGGCTCGAGACGCTTTCTGGACACTGTAGCTTTCTCCAAGGCACAGTCGCTCTGATTCGGAAACGCTGGCACTTGGTCGCAAGCAGACACTATAGAAGGACGTAAAATAAGCCGTGCAAGCAAAGAAAGAGCCTGCAAACGTCTCAAGCAGCAGGGAGTATCGATGAAGCTGGCAGAGTGCGACCGTGTACCTGCGAGACGAGATGAGACGAGCGGCACCGCCGAGAAACCCCCAGCAGAATCCAGACTTACTGGCGATTTGGCGTAGGATATTTCAGCGGCGGACAATGCAGCGAGCGAGAGAAGGAGACATGATGGAGCAAGCGCTGCAAATGGTAGGTGCTGAAGGAATCGCTGCACTGCAATTCTCCAGGGGCCAATCAGGGGGCTACAAGCAGCAAGCCGCCAACCCAAAACACCAAGCTCCTTCTGGCAAAGATTTAACAGTAGAGACGAGCTGCCCTTCATTTTACCACTGATTGTCTTATTCTGAGCTATATATTTCAAACCTACGACTTTGAAAATTCCAGTCTATTTTGTGCGCTGGTCATTCAAGTCCATTGGCAGAGCTCAGCGCTAGGTGACCTTTTTCCTCAATCACAGCGCGAGCTCAGACGGCCGCAGATCACGTCGTAGCGCCAAGTGACTTGTCATCTGAACTCCAGGGTGCGGCCACTTTGCTAACATGACCGAAGATTCTTTGTCATTGCATTTAATTGCAAGCGATACGCATTTCTTGCAAGCTACCGCGGTCCCGACCAGGCGAGCAACATTTCTCGACACGAGGTAAACCAGACCAGGAAATCAAACGTCGCAAATGGTTTGCAAGAGATAGGGGGCAAATTTCAACAAGATAATACAAGAGAGAGAGAATCATCCGTCTTGTCGATCCGATTTTTCCCAAACTTTGACCAGCTGCCCAAGTGGGAAATACACCGGGGAAGCTCATGGCGCCTTTTTGACAAGGACGGCAAAAAGAATCTTGTCGCGGTGCTCAATTTCGTCCAGCCCAACGTTGACCAGGCCGCCGCTGCAGAAGTTTGCGACCGAGTTTTCATGTCCATCAAGCAAGTTCAAGTTCAGCAAAGCTCAAAATCCCTTAATGAACCCCTGTGAAGGCTTGTGTTGACACCTGATGTGGCAGTCAAATCATTGGAGGCCTGGACAGAGTGCTTAAGCATGGGCCGCAAGGCGACCAAACAAACGTCCATTTTCATTCCAGGCGTAACCCTCGAACCATCTCCTCCTGATTATCAGGGCTGACACGACGCCCTCGAGTTACCATACAGTCAAGAAGCCCGTGGAACAATCTTTGTCACGTCGCTCTTGTCCAATAGGCCTCTCCTGCAATGCTTGCGTTCCCGGTCGCAACTGGCACCCAGCGACGGCCATAATCCAATTCTCACCTTCAAGCACAGGGGGTAGCGAGGCGGAATGGTTGCTCGTGGTATTCTCATCTACTACAAGGAGTTCGTCAAGTTTGCCGGGTACACAAACGGCTTCTTCAGTGTCTTTGGTGGCCACAATATTGAAATCGCCGATCCTGAGAACTGCAATAAATCCTTTGGCCTTGTGCTACTTCCCGAAGATGCGCTCCTTGTGGGTATCAGCCTACTGAGGCAGCTTAGAATCTAACAGAAACGCAGCACAAGCTCCTCAAGGGGATTCGCTTCAGCCAACTCGCGTATGGCCCAGAAATGGCTCATTTGTACCATTGCTTCGCAGCGGTCGATTTCTTTTGCCTTCGACCTTGAAACCTGACCTCTTGCACTTGAAACACTGAGTTTGTTGCTTGTCCGCCTGACCGTCTTTTGGATAAGTTTCGCTAACTCTGATCTAGCTCTGCGCAAGTACTTACTCGGTCTAT
The DNA here is from genome assembly GCA_002591415.1 of Ophiocordyceps australis. Taxonomy (NCBI): domain Eukaryota; kingdom Fungi; phylum Ascomycota; class Sordariomycetes; order Hypocreales; family Ophiocordycipitaceae; genus Ophiocordyceps; species Ophiocordyceps australis. The sequence goes on along the minus strand of NJET01000139.1, from coordinate 32,181 downwards.
TTAGCATGCCTGTTGGGGAGCTTAAGATCCTCTCGAGACTGTCAAAATACTGCAAGAAATGGCACTGCTGGTTCTTCCATGCCTCAGCGCTACTCAATTACAAGTGTCTCATCAGTTCGCTGTCTAGCACCATAAAACTCGAAACGCAACTCTCCAGAGGGCATAGAGTCGCGTGCTTGAGCAACAAGAATTTCAAGGAATACTGGGATTGTACGAGTACTTGGCAAATAACGTCGATTTCAGGGCAAGTCGTCCATCAGCATCTCCAGCCTTTCGGTGTGCAACCCACAATGTCGGCGTTGTTTCGTTTACAGAACATTAGTACAGGCCAGAAAGGCAAAACAATCTTGGAAAAAACCACAATATTCAGCATCATCAAGGACTCGGGCATTTCGATCTAGACTTTCCCGAGCTAGAAACAGCTCTACATTCAATTACAGTCAATTACAGCAAAGCAATCATTAAGCCTCTAGTCTACATCAAATCCAGCTTTTGCTAATACTCTCCAAAATTTAGGTACTGGATAAATTCTCGTGATCTTACAGTCGGGCATCCAGACGCGCTACCAGCAATTTCGCTCGTCAGCCGCTCGCCCAGGAAGAGAAACATCGACAAGCGAAAATTGTTGAAAAATACAAGAAAGCCATCTGGCCACATAGAATGCACAGATGGGCCGAAATTAGATTTAGTAGTGAGCGAGGGAAGCTCATGGCCGCCCAACGAAAACCTAGCCCGCCAGTTTCCTCGACAGTAAAAGGAGACGCGAGAAGATGCTAGTACCAATCGCTACAAACCCTCATAGAAGCAGTCAATAATCGCTTTTATCATAGCAAACACTGAAAAGAGCCATCGCTGGATTTTTACTCTACGTTTGACAAAGTATTGACACGGCTATGGGGGTGTTAGGAAAGCGCCATAGAAAATCCAAGTACTGGAACTTGAGATGGGCGACTATGAATACAGGCCTAAACCGCCAAATTCCCCAGATGGCCAGGATATTGGCGAGCCACTTAAACAATTCTCCATGTAGCAGAAGAAGACTGATTCGACGCGCGTTGAATACTACAGCAGAGAACGGTCGGCCAATCGCTCTCGACTTTCCAAATGCCCTCAAACCATGTAACTGACTCGTGGATAGGTAAAGAAAAGCCATCGGTGCGTGCTCTTCAGAAGCTGGGGGGCTAGACGAGGTGATTGGGAAAGCTGCCAAGATCTTCCTTTACGTATTTATGAGAGTGTCACAGAATACCCTTTTCAAAAGTGAAAAATAAATTGGCGAGTGGCATGCGATGGATGCTGTCTCGAGGGAGTTCCCTATCATGGCTCGGGCAAACAAGCGAGCCTCAGCAGCAGGTAAACGCTTCCCTTCCATTGCCAGACTGTGCAGATTGCTCCAGGAAATTAGTCATTGAACATGGTACCAATTGATCCGGTGTCAAGGGAAAGTGATTCAATAATTAGTACTACTAAGCAAACGAGGTGTTTATCAAAGAGACGTACAGCTTCCAATGGGATAGGGCATGCTGGCACGTGGACGTGCACGTGTGGGCAGGTATAAGAGGAGCAGCTTCCCACGGCTCCTCCCACAATCCATTTCTTTCCTTCCATCATGCTCCAACAGCCCTTCAAAAATCCTCATCCTCCCCAACATCCATCACAGCTCTCGTTTTCTTTCCCAAACAAACATGCTCCCATAATTTTCCGCGGCCCATCTCCGTTCTTCAACATTCTTCTTCTACCCTTAGCGATTTTTGTTTCCTTTCTAGGACTTGTTTTTCTTCTGCCGCCTCGAGCCATGAATCTCAGTTATACCGCCTTATCTTAGCAAAGAGTGCCAGGAGCCTCCAAGCTCTTAGGCAACAAATCTTGCTCATGTCGCCTCCTCTCAACAGAGGCTGTCAGGAATCTTCAGCAGCCCATCTCCTTCAACATCTTCCTACAATACTCGACAGCTCAGTTTCTTCTTCAAACATGCTTGTCTTGAGGCACCCGATGTGATGAATTCTGGCATTCCAGCCTCATCTCGCCAAAGGCTACTTGGAATCTCCAGTTTTCTTGGCCAAAGAATCATTCAACAGCCATCTTTTGCCTCTTCGCCAGTCTCCTACTATCCTCAGGAGTCCTCTGCCCTCGCTCGGCATCCTCGGAGAATGCTTCAGAAATTTATTTCCTGCCTCACCCGCACACCGAAACCAAATACCTTTGTTCTTTACTAGCTCAATATCCTGCATTGGTGTAACCTGCAGCTTCCACTAAACACTTTCGTACCCACGTTCCCTTTCTACACAAGGTCATCATCCTTTTTATGTGCTCAACCTTTTTCTTTCCCTCGGGCGGACCAGTAGCCAACGCGGCAAACATGTCATTACACTATTATTCCTGCAGCACCTGAAACGCGTTCTATCATTAGCGTCATTGGCAATCCAAAGTCAAGGTGCTCAGAAAAAGACAAGATTCCCAGCTCTCGACAAAAGAGGAAGAACCGCGGAAGATCAAGAACTTCCGACATGAACAGCGACAGCATCTCCTACAACCCAGGGAGGAAATTATATCTTTGGCTCTTGCAAGTTCGACAGATGAAACGCGGGCCAAACACCAGGAAAATTCCAAGGTTAGCAACATTGACCAACGTCCAGCATGAGTCCAAGGTTGGAAAGATTACGGCGTTAGTAAGTAGCTCCCAGAGGTGCAAACGAGTATTCATCTTGACTATATGCTCATCTTGTCTGTCGTCCAGTAAACGCACCACTTGCCCACTCTACTACAGGCGATTCAGTTTCACCTGAAGACATGCCAGTCTACATAGTACCATGGAAGCGCTCACCGACTTCTCGTGGACTACACGATGTGGGATCTGGCCATGAACTGGGGGCCGAATTTTATCGAACGGCAATGGTCCATTTCTTTGCGGAATGGCATTGACGAGATTCCCGTTCCCAAGAAGCAATGCGAAGTTCCAATATCCTGGCTCAAGCCTCTCAAAAGCAGAGCAGGCTCTTAAATTGTTGGGGCCGAGAAGACGGTGCAAAACTACCCAGCTGAAAATATTTGGGTTCCTGGGTGTCCTCCCCCTCCTTTTCTCAGCCTCAATGCAGCTATCTCTTTGGGGGATATTCTGAATCTTGGTATGACTCAAGATTGAAGACATTGATGGCCTAACGCCTGCGGAGGTCTAAAGGTGTGGCTATACGCCGTCCTGGGGGTTTGGCTGGCCTGCATGCCAAATGGGAGTCCGGAAATGAACAAATTGGACAGACTCTTTGAAAACTGGGCATCTCAGCAGATGGAGCTGTCTGGCTCTGCCCATCTTTCAGAGATGATTGAAGAATGTGGTGATGCTCCTCTTTAGCTGCCATCTGGGTAGATTGGAATGAAGAGATGACGGGATGTCATTGCCTCGGGGCTTCAGTTTGAAACGGCCCAATCAAAGGTAACGACATCGTCGGGCCTCACTTGGCCGCAGTGTCGGCCTTTGCTTTGATCAAGGACTCCTGGGAGCACCGATTCAGTGCTCTTGGCCTGAGCGGCGATTAAATTTTGGAGTATTGACGGAAAGTTTTGCTCGTCAATATATTTTGCCTTGTGGTCGGTTGCAAGAGGTCAAATCATCAAACCAAGCAAAAACGGCATTAGTTGCTGGTGGTCATTCTCTTCTTGCGCGAGCTTAAAGCAAGAGCATCTCGAAGCTAGAGCCTTCAGACATCTTTTCCAAGGCCAATACAGCTTATCTTCAAGGAACAATCAACCAACGATGGCTATATGGTCAGCCAAACAATATGGGCCCTGTCCTCAGTGGCCACAAACTTTGGAGTTTACGGTGCAACATGACTGACCGCTGTTGTGTCTTGTTGCTGCAGTGGATGTCTGGCTCAGCAAGACTGGCTCCTGCGTGCTGGTAAGACTGGCCCTCTTCTTTGCGTTTATGGCACGATTCTAACGTAGTTTTTTATGCTTAGCCATTGACAGAAATGGAAGGCAATTGCGTTCTTCTCGACAAGATTGGCGAATCTATTTGCCAAGTCATGACGATGCGTGCAACCATGCGGCTCATTGTCCAAAATAGCACCGACCGTCGTTTAGCGTCGTTTAGCCCTGAAGCCTGCTCCTTTACACCGTCATGATGCAATCATCGCAGATTTCGAATTAAAATATAGGTGGTGGGCTTGGTGCTCAAGACCAAGGAAATAAACACCCACGGTCGCCGCTCACACAGTCGGTCGAGCGGTAAGCGCAGTTGATGGGAAACATGATGTTCGTACTCAATCAGTCGCAGCTGAAAAAGTGCCCAAGGAAAGCATGGGCCATTAATGGACCATTCAAGATTTGGGAGACATGTAGAGAACATTCATAAGCATCCTTGGGTAGATTGTTGGATCAGGATAACTTGAATTGCTATTACACCCTGGATTTGTTGGCAGTATTAATTAACCAAGGTCAAAATATTTTCAAAGAAAAGGGTTTGCGATGTATAGATGCCAAGTTTAGCCCTTGTAGGAGATTCCTTGTTTGAGGCCAGTTTTGAGCATTTATTTAAAGAGGGTATCTGTATCTGTGAGGCACCCAGCAATGTATAATAAATTGGCGATGCCATTTCAGAAATATGGGAAAGGTACAGTCTCTCACACAAGAGGGGCAAACACTAGTAGGTGTGGCGGGCTTATCCTCGCTCGCGATGCACGAGGACCGCGCGAAGGGAGCACTGAGCAAGAGCATCCAACAGCATGCGTGGGCGTCGTGGGATAGATACTATGCCCTGGAAGGGGCCAAAAAGTTCTGCGGCTGGGGTCAGGACCTTGATGATGTTTGACTATCGCACTATGATTGGCAAAAAAAGACAGAGAGAGAGGAAGAAGGGGCGTACTTGGATTAAATTGATTAAAGGTTGAACTAATGAATAAATAGGTATTAAAGGCTTGCTCGTTGCCAAACAGTAGAAGTCTTGAAGTCTGTAGCTGGTGATGAAAAGGAGGCTAGGTCGGTGTCATTTTGGAATTGTGTCTTGGTGGCAATACGACACCTCATTATCTTGATCAACATGTGCTCTGTACGAAGCCAGCCCCGTGCCTGCATGTTTCTTTTCCATCTCAGCTGCGTCGTCTTTGCAAGGGCAGCGAGATGGCGAAAATCCTTTATTTTGTCTCTTGTTGGGTGTGTTTTGGGTAACAGAGATGCGTCAGCCCAGAGCATGGCTGCGAGGCTCTTCTGTAGACAGCGGCACGTCTGCAAAGAGGTAGGCTCCATTTTCTATGTTTATTTTTGCCTTTATTTATTATTTCGCGCGGCGAATTCATCTTTACGGCACAAAGGCTGGAGGCGCCATTTTGGACCCCGGGATTCGACGACAGTCCTCAAAAGATCTAGGGCTCGTACGCGCGCACTTGTTGTCGCACTCCTCAAGCTGGGTGCCGCGGGACTGGACAAGCACAGCGCCAACATGGCCATGGCGCCTCAAAATGCGATACACAAGATGGACGCGCTTGGGGGCTGGCGACGCCGAAGCACGTTTTACAAGCGATGCGGACGAGCGCTTGGCCGGCGATACAAATGTTTGCTTGGCGGCCTTGTCTGCCTGAGCTTGAAGAGCTGTCTTTCTCTTCTCATGCTCTTCTTCTTCACGCTTGAGCTCGGCTTCAACCTTGTACAACACGCTTGGTTCTACAAAACCATAGCAAGTCAGTCGGCTGAAAAAAATGAAGCGCCATCAAAGCCACTTACCTTTAGCAGTCTTTATTTCGCCACCATTCTCTTCTTTGCCTGACGCCACCACGGCATGCTTATGCTTGTCCCTTGCTAGTCCCTCGCTGGCCGATGGCTCTCTCTTACTACCCTCCTCGCGTGCGTCTCCAAGGTTGATGAATTCGCCAAAAAGATGTCGAAATCAAGACGGCTTCTTTCACAGATATGGTCTGGGTATTCTTGTTTGCTATGGCTCTGGCGTATCCTATCCTTCTTTCTATACGGAAAAAAAAATATACTGCTGTCATGATATTGTTACTGAGATCTGGAGTTGCAGTCCACCGACTAGATGCGCAAAGGACTCGTTATTTCCATCTGGCGAGTAATGATGGAAGCTTGCCAGTGGCAAAGTATTCCGACTCCGCGGTTCGCTGGCTGCCGAGCTGGTTGGTTTGCTTTGGACACGAGAATGTCGTCGCCGGGGAGCAGCCGTGGGAACCTGACTCTGATGAGTTATCGCTTATTTGATAGTTCCATAGTACCCTTTAGGTGAAGGGATTTCATGGCGGCAATGGGAATCGTCTTGTGTACATGGAAAGCTTTGCAGGCTAGATAGGGGAATCCATCTCGGCTACAAGTCATACCTTGCTGCCTCGATCAAGGCACAGATGTTTCGCAATGGCCTCACATGGTATAAAGATGTGGTCGGGTCAAGCCATCCCGTGGCGTAAACGTTGATCAAGGGGATCCTGCTGGGCGCTGAAAACTCCTGCGCGTCCTTGTCGTTGATTTAAAACTCGAAAACTGGCTGAAAAGCCTGAGCGGCATGGATAATAGCACAGAGTTGGCCTAAAAAGTGAAAAGATAAAGTCGTCGAGCCCATGCCGACACTTACTAGAGGGTGAGACATTGGTGCCACGGATTGGTGGAAGACAAGGAGACAAGATACGTACCAACCGGCATGGAGTGTCTAGATCAAGATGAGCAGCCAATTCAGCTTGCTCCAAGCAATCGTAAACGACATTTCCCGCCAAGGGTTCTGAAGAAGCGCTACTTCAGCGCCACACCATCAGCCCAGACGCCCGGGGAAAAAAATCCAACGCAAACTCGCGGCTGACGACTCGAGCAAATCGCAAGTCCATTCCTTGATTTATGCGCATCCCTTACTCGTCAAGCTCCACAGCTAGAGCAGTCTCGACACAGGCCTTCTTTGGTAAAGAATAGACCTGACTAGGCGACAGGCACGCGGCAGTACCGGCCCAATCTCGTTCCCCGACGGATACCAGCGCATAATGATTGGAGCATGGGCCGGGAAATGAAGCAGCCTTGTTGGAGGAACAAACGTCTCGTCGAAAGCATTGCCAATCTGCCCATGTTCCCAATGGGCGGTCTCGAGTTGGAAATGGTGGATGGAAACGGCGACGCGACTTGCTGGTATCAACTCTTGGGAACTGCTTGGTACGTTGCCTCTATTGCGCCAAACTTGGTCCATCATTTGTTCTGAGAACGGGGACGGAGCGGTAAGTTGGACTTGGAAGCATTTACCGCCAGAGCTAAGCCTTGTCCTAGAGTCTCCTTGTTCAGCTTTATCGTCAGCTAAAGCTCCCTCGAACGGCACAGTTGCTTCACATACCATTTGTCTCGTCAATCTTAAAGCATCATCGTTCCAAGCGTTCCAGCACTCCATGTCCCAGAGAAGAAAGCTTGGCGTCCTTCACCCCAGGCTTAATAAATAAGTCGCCTAGACTGTCGAGGCCGAGATTTTCAGCAGGCCTCTTGGTCCTTGGTCCTTGTGGAACGACTTGTCATAAAGGCATTTCCCAGTCAAGCTCTTACAGGCTTGCTTCTTCTTTTGACGCCAAAGGGTATAAATACCTTGCCCAGATAATGTCGCACGCACGTCACCAAGAGCCAGCTCCTTTTTTTCTTACTACTGGCTCGCAGCAGCCGCAATATTGTCTCGGCCTGGGTCTAGGACCAGTGTGAGGACCAGTGTCACGCAGCCGTCGACGCTATGCCGTCCCCGTTCTTGGGTACTTTGGCCACGGCGAAATGGACATCAACATTGCTTGCCCGAGCTTGAGCAGTTGTATTTGCAGCTGCATGCCTCTGGGCTCATATCAAGAGAGCCGCCGGCATATAGAAAGCCTTGATGGCTTGTCGGCCTTGTATTTGTCTGTATCATGTAGAGCTTTTGCAAGACGACTGCCATGAGGCTTTCATGAGAGCGCCGTAGTTTTTTGCTTCCATCATGACACATATGTGGCCTGACTGCTCCTCGGAAACGCCATGTCGCCACTGCGCCTTGGAAACAGCTTCTTGGTCAAGGTCCTAGGCAGCAGACTTCAATGTTTCAAATCTGCTACCGAATCTCTTGCGTCAAGTCGGCCCTGGCATCCACCACCGTTAAAGCCAACGAGGCGGCTTTTGCTCTTGTAGAGGCGCAGTTAGTTCTCTTTCTATATCCCTTGGTCACTTACAGCCCCGACATGGTCAATGTCGTATCTGGGGTCCGTGGAGTTTATCCAGCCATTTTGGGCAATCCATTTGGCTCTAGTATCTGGAGGTGAGTATCAGAGTACCATGCCATGGTGTAGTGTCCAATCATGAATCTCGCACTTGATTTGCCCAGCCAAAGTCGAATTATTCAGACAGTCCCCATCGGCTGTTTTGCTTCCAATCAAAGCTTCCTACCAGCCCTGCGAGCCTGCGGCGTCTTCATCAGCCTTACTGCTCATGATGCCCTTTGATGACATTGCGGAATTCAGGATAGAGTCCAAGCAAGTCCGGTGTGCCTGCCATGGCACCAAGTAGTACGACGCGGGTGAGTAAGAGCGCCAAGACGAGCAGCACGAGTCAGCTGGCCTTTTCCAGCTGTCATTGACACTCAGCAATGACTTATTCGAGGTCGGCGCAGTCGTCGCCTTGCACTCCATGCTAACGCACTTGCTGATATAGTATGCTCTCCAGGAAGCCACCACTGCTCCAAACAAATCAGCACAATCAAGAGATTCTGAAACCGAGCCATCCAGCATCGAAACAAGAAACAAATACACTTACCCAACGTCAGAGCTGTCTGTGCAAAACCCCATGAGACGCTGACGAGTCGGCAGGAAGGAAGCAAGGCTAGGGCCCCTTGAGCCATCAAAGTCCAGCGCATAGACAATCGAGCGGTGGTAAGTATCCATTCCAGACAAAGTCATTGTGGCTCGAGTCTTGTCCACAGCTCGGAGCAATATTTTCCTGTCCCACAATATCATCTCAGTGTCGCAGCCTTCTTGTCGGGGCCTTGCTATTGATAGTCGAGAGCATAAACAAGTCATTTTAAAAGAGCAAAGGACAGGTGTGCTCGTAGGCAGAGGTAAATATGACCTCAGGGGCTGGGACAGTGAGAATGAAACGAGGACCAGGCCCTTGGATCAACCAAGCTGCTTTGCTCTCATGCCATATTTTGTCAATTCCAGTCCAAAGTCGTGTACGGCAAGGCAGGCAAGAGCAAGAACAAGGGAGAGGTCGACATATTTATGCCCGTGTGCCGTCCTTCCACCAACACTCTCTTTACAACGTCAAGCAAGCCAATGTCAAAAGCCGACATGTTGATCCATATCCCCTACCACTTCCCGTCCAAACAGAGAAAACCACATGTATCTCACCAACTGTCCAACACTTTTCTCCTGCACCATCCCGTGAACAAGTCACTATTTGCCACCCTCCACCGCCACGTTTGCTCTCTTCGCTTCACCTTCTTTCAAGCACACAAGACCATGCCGTAAACGCGGCCCCCTGCTTCTTTCTCTCTCCTTCGCCCCCCTTCTCTGTCAGCCACAAGCTGCAGTGCCCCTACTGTCTCTCACATTCCTTCTGCACTCTCCCGTCTCACCCACACCATTAGACACCAGGCGAAGCCTAGCCAACAAGTTTGTCATCTTCCTCCACATTTTGTTTCTTCACTTTGTGATTCCATGCCCCTTGTTAATGGCCTCTTTGAAACCTCTGACCCCCAAATACAACGCATGCCTGAATCGAATCGCGCTCGACTAATCATCTTACACAGGATTCACATGCTAACCCACAAACGCTAGCATTTCCCCTGCTTCGAGATATCTTTCCTGCTATACTTTTACTCATTTCTTCCCAGATGATGCAGCTTTTTGCAACTCAAACTCTCAGACAAAGAATTCAGCCCAAGAACATGCACTTTAACAGCCCACAAGACACTTGGCTCCAAAAACTGCAAATCACTAGAGTTGCAAACACTCCTATCGGATACCAGACGCCCAGATTGACGCAGGATACCCCATACATCACCAAGTCTCTTCCAAATGTCCACATACACTCCTCTCCACAAAGCCCACAAACCATAGTCCAAGTTCCTTATTCTACACTCGATACATCGATACTTGTCTTTTTTTCGAAACCTCGGAATCATCCATTGCCAAGAAAAAAAAGAAAAAAGAATTGAATTGAAACAAAAAAAAAACACACCTCGGGGCTGAGCCCCTTCCTCATGCTCCTCGAATCGATACAGTTTCATGGCAAAGACTTGGATGCATGCCCTCGTCAGAAAGGGACAAGACAACAAAACGGGTGAGATGGACATGACAACCCGCGCGACCTGGGTATCAAGCATACGTATCGTCTTCAAAAAAGAAAAGCCACAAACCCTTTCCCCCTCTCCCCAACACCAAGACAACTATTGGGGAACCTAGTGATGCAGCCCTCAGATGCCTTGCAAGTCTTTTTACCCCGAGGGCTTGCCCGTGCTGGGGCCCAAATCGCTAGCGCTCATGCTGCAGGCCAAAGGATCAATGCCAGACCAAGGAAGACACGGAGGATGCTTCGTGGCGCTACCATGAGGCGACCAGCAACAGCGTCCAATACCCAGCTCTCTCACTAAGCCAAGAAAGGAACAATCACAGGACAAACGCCATGTCAGACAAGCATGCACGAAATAAGAAGTCAACGTCGCGCAACGAGACAGCAGTCCGCCAGAATAGAAAGAAAAGAAACAAGCACTAAAATGTAAACCTTGACTCATGGCAATCCACCGGAAAGACTTCAATCTCCAACGCCAGTCGCAATCGAGACTTTAGATCTTCCTCAGCGTCATGTCATGCATCCACGAAAGAGCAAAGTCAGTAAGCTATCCGACGGGCGAGACAAGCAATCCCAACGCCGAAACGTCACGCCGAGGCAAGACCGCGCAGCAATCAACCACCCATGAGGAACCAAGAGGGCTCAGCAGAGCCTTCTCGGACCACGTACTTGCGTCTGCTCTCCGCGTCCAATTGACTTGGAAAGTCCGTCACCAATTTACTGCATGCAACAATAGTTAGCCGCCTGTACCATTATACAGCAAGAGACGCCTTACCTGGGGACCACCTGGACCAGGAGGGCCAGGAGGACCTGGTGGACCGGGCATAGCAGAGCCTGGGCCCCCAAAGTGCTGCGGACCATATGGTCCAGGGCCATGGCCAGGCATTCCCATGTAATGAGGGGGAGGGGGTGCAGGGCGATAAGGAGTACCCACACCAGAGTTGTTCTGAGAACGTCCCCAGCTAAGGCGGACACGAGAATTGCCAATGGGATAACCCTGCATTTGGTTGATGGCCATCTCGGCAGCATGGCGGTGGACAAACTGAACAAAACCACAGCCCTTGCCGGGGGGAATCTTGACATAGGTGATTTCACCAAATCCCTGGAAGAATGATCGGAGCTCGTCCTCGGTCACATAGCCGGAAAGACCACCGACAAAGACCGTCGTGTTGTTTGGGTCCGTAAACTGGTTCATCTGCGTGGCTGGATTATATCCACCGTACGGGAATCCCCCTACTTGTCCCCACATCTGCTGAGGAGGCATACCGCCTCCCATCATGGGACCGCCGGCATGGTGACCGTGCCCTGCAAAACCATGATTGCCACTGAAGCCTTGTAAGCTTTGCACTTATTCAAATTCGACCAGAGTCTCCTTACCGATTCTTAGGTGTGGCCGTGGAGATTCTCATAGGCCTGTTGCCACAGTACACGCCCTGCATTTCCACCAGGGCGCGCTGCTGGTCGTTTTCGTCTGAGAAGCGAACGAATCCGTAGCCACGACTCTGGCCCGACATGGCGTCCGTCATGATTTTGGCAGACTTGCAAGACGGGAAGCGAGCTTGGAACAGAGAAACCAAAACGTATTCGTTAACCTCAGGACCCAGATCGCCCACAAAGATGCTGTATTCGGGGCCACGATCATCGCTTTTTTTTGAAAGTCATGTCAGCTTGGTCCGACGAGCCAAAACATCTTACACATGCACGTACCGTCGGTCAACAAGGCCGCCACCAGAAGCCCAGTTGAGCTTGAATTGGCGCGAGGAGTTCGGAACCGGAGACCCATTTAGGTTCAAGGCTTTGGTGGCGGCATCGGGAGTGGTAAACTCGACAAAGCAGTAGCCAGCATTACTTCGAGGCGTCAATAAGCATGACAGGCAAGGCCAAAAGAGAAGCATGGTGCACCTACCCCGAGTTCTTGTCACGAATAACCTTGACGTTGACATTTTCACCAGCTGATGAAAGAAAGACGCCCTTGATAAAGTTTTCGTCCATCCAAGGCTCCAATTCGCCCATCCTGACGTGGCCAGTTAGCAGCTGATCTACCTCAAGACTCCAAAGACAACTTACCAGAGCGTCGTCTTAGGGGGCTCCTGGGCGCCACCAGGGGCTGGTGGAACAGCCGACATGTCCGTCGCGGGAGGCGTACCGTTGGCGAAACTCATCTTGACGCGGAAATTGGGCTTGCTGAATGCCAATAGCAGTTGTGCTAAGATAGAACAGAAGGACGCTACAGAAAGGGCGACCTCGAATTGCTGTTTAATATCGTAAGCCAGAGTTCATATTTCAAACTGCATGGCGAGTATTGACAATGATCAAAGATGGAAGGGGGGAAAAGCAGCGTGCAAGGTCAGAGGGTAAACTGGGCGTATGAAAATTGGTGGGCCATCGGCCTCGGGCGAGGTGCTGGCCAGCTGGTGCTTTGCCCCACTTCCGCCGTCCGAATTCCTTCAATTGCAGCCACAAATTGTGTATTTGATGCTGCTGCCTGCAGCCCTGTGGCCAACGTGCTTGGGCAGCTTTGACTGAAAACAGGCGGACTCGGAGTTATGACCACACTGGTGGTCCAACAGCTTACTTGAGCGTGTTGTAGAGGTTTCAAGGATCACGTCGGAGGGCAAGACTCTTACCACGGACAAGGCCAAATTCGATGTGAAGAGGGTAGTAGCGTCACTTGCAAGGGCTCTGCAAGAGAAAGACTCTGCGTTTGGCCTGACTCATCAGCTCAACATGACACCAAGCGCTTGCCATGGGTCTGATATCAGCAGTGTAACTTGGGGGCAGAGCGCGTTTGAAGGCCTTGCTCCTCGCGTCAGCACTGCATCAACTGCCACACCATGAGTTGTCATGTCAATTGGCACGACAATCACAACCTCAAGGTGGGCAGAGGAAATATGACGGGCCTTTAAGAGCATTTTCGGAAATTGTAATCAATCCATCACATCTTTATGCCTGGTGATGATGCAAAAAGTGATCCATCGACTCGATGAAAGAAGACCTACCAATGGGTTTAAGACTCCACGAATTCTCAAACTGGACAAACCGAAGCAAATCTAGACGAATCAAAGGCTGGTGTCCGGACCTAAAGCCAAGATCCCAAAGAGAGGTCGATCGGATAAGAGATTGTTTAAATGATGATGCGCGGTGACTCAAGACGCAACAAAGCTGAAATAAAAGTCGACGAGAAGATTGAGAAGTCGCAGACAGTATAATGGACGAATTTTATCTTCTCGACAGGACGCAGGTGCCGTCAGAGATTTCCGAAGTGATTGTGACAGAACAGCGGAAACGCTTTCAAAAGCACCAAACCTACTATCCAAATTAGTCATACAAAAAAGGCAGTGATGCTTAGTCCAGCGCAGTCCAGTCACTCTCCGTCCGGGGTCTGCTATTTGAAGTCACGGGCGGTGCCATTAGATCAGTCGTTGTTTTGTTGTTGTGGACGCGTGTTTTCGTTGAAAGTTTATAAGCTCCAGAATAGGGAATCCCGTGCGTAGACACATGAAGCTGATATAGACTCGAGGCATGCACGCCATCATCTTGTACAGCGAGCGGCTGAACATGGGGCGCAGCAGTCGTACAAGTTGATCAAACAGGTCGTAGGTCCGGAGAAGCCGGAGCGCAAAAAGCACACAGAGAGCTGGTACAAGAGAGCAGCACAAAAAGCGATGTGCAGTCAAGACAAATTTGTGTTGTTTTTTATAAGGCCATGGGCTCCGTGTCGTCATTTCGCTGCACTCTGTCATGTCGAAGTTTCGATCAAGCCCGCGTAATTTGACTCTCCAGCATCTTTGGCACATGGATATCTGCCGAGCGACTATCTTGAAGAGATTTGACAAGCAATGTGGCAGTACCCCGAGGTATCTTGACGTGTCGAGTTGAGCGATATTTGGCTTGGGGCTAAGTCGTGGCTTTCGCAGTCGAGATCGGCTCGTGCGGAAAGGGTCATAAAATTTTTAGCGGACATGTAGAGGTCCAATTCTCCGCGGGCATTTGATTGCTCAGGAGATAGCGATTGTGTGAAAGAATGCCGACGCATGGCGACTCATGGAGATGCAACGGGGCGCCGATTAGAGGATTTGGCATGGCATTAGGCACGAAATAAATTTGCCAACCTCGGACACAAGCTTCGGGAGCGAATAACGGGGGCGCTGATGAGTCGATCGAGCCACATCGCGTCGCTGCACAAGTGCAGATAGCAGCAAGCAATGATGCATAGCAGGCCAGGCCAGAAATCTTGCTGTATGTGTGCATCCATAGTGCCGCTCTAATGCGCGATGGCCAGCCTCATCCGGCTGGGCTTGACGCGCACACGACAGGACAGGTACTTTGTCGAGCCAGTAACCAATGCTCGCACACAATGATGGCTCGTGGTCCAGATTTTCATGCGCGCATCGTGGGACAGCACCTTTGGTGCCTCGCCCGTGACCAACAAGGAAGCGGCAGACCCGGACGAGAGTAGCAGCAGTTTGGATGATGGGATTAGAAACTCACTTTTAGGCGCCGGCAAAAACAATCTTGTACTCAGCCAATGTCCGAAACACGCGCAAAGGAGGAGTTGCGAGGATTGCTAGATGGGAGCTTCGTGGTGAGAGGAAGAAAAGGGCGAAAAAAAAAGAGGGCGTGGGACCGCGGAGCCGAAAGGCGAGTTCTTTTTTTTTTTTTTTTTCTGGCCTTTATTACCCTGACGACTCGTGCTCACAGCTGGGTGCTAGTTCTGGGCCCTCTCGTTGGACACGAGCCCAAGGGTGCAAGCTTGCACAGCCTTTTTTTGGCTGGGTCGCGCGGGGATCGGGTTAGGCGAAGGCAGGGAAGACGGTCGGCCAGAAGGGGAGGGGTGGGCTTATCCTGCTCGTCTGGGGCGGGCCAGGACGTCGGAGCTGACTGGCTGAGCTTGCTGGATTTTTTTTTAAGTTGGTGGTGGAGGGATGTTGGCTACTGGCTGGTGAAACACACAGCAGCGATAACACAATGACCTGTTGCTACTGACCGTCGGTCAACGTGGCAAGACACAGCAGTATTCAAGGGATGTGCACGTGCAGTCCAACCGAGCGTGCCGTTTGACTGCGTCGAATGCTGTTGGTGAAGCCAAGGCCAGGGCAAAACAATGACGGCCGGCGACGATGGCGACGATGGCGAATGAGGAGCAGCAGACACGAACAAAGGCTCTGACGAGGCAGCGAGACAAGTGTGTGACTAGGTTCGCGCTGGGCTCTTGTGCAGCAGGCGGAGTGCGAGACTGAAGGCAATGGCTTGCATGAGAGGCGACAAGTGGGAGAAGAGGCGTGCAGAGACTGCTCCTGGGTACGTATTCAATATGTATGTACTAATGTATGTGTGTACGAGTGTTGCATGTAGGAGGTACGGATACAGCAAAGGCAAGCTGGTGGCAGACAGCGCTTTCCAGGGCTGCTCGAGCGGAAGGAACTGAACGAGGGCCAGACACTTGGCATCTGGGAGTTGCGCTGGCGTTGACGCCGTCTTTGCTCCAGCCAGCCAGACTCTGCAGCCATGCGTCCTTGCCCCAAGTGTTGCAGTCTCTTCCAGCGAGCCCAAGCCCGAGTAGAGATGAGTAGTAGGGATGAGTAGAGACGAGCAAAGACGAGCAAAGAGGAGCAAAGACGAGTTGCAGTCATACCCTGGCCCGGCTCCTACCTCTCCAAAGCCACCCGTGTCGTGGCAGTTGCCTGTTTGGTTCGACAATGGCACCTCTGGGCAGCAGCTACTATGGCATCAAAATTGGCAGACTTCATGTACCGCTACCTCGTGGCTACGCAAGCAACCTCGCCCAAGATTAATTAAGCTGCAACGCGTGACAGCCAGCTGCGGTGGCCTCTACCGCCCCTAAATTGCTCTCGCAGCACCGTGAATGGCAGGGATCAAGCCACGAGTCGAGGCCTGCTCGCCAGCTCCATATGGCTCGTCATGCTCCTCCAATCGGCCACAACTGTCGCCATCGATTATGCATTCGGCCTGTCGGCAGCAAGGTGGCGACGGCGAGTGTAGCAGCAGATCGCTGGCCAGCGTTTTAGCAACTACCGATGGCACATTGAATGCATGCCTGGCCTCTGCTCAATTTCTAATGGCTTGCCACCCAAGACAGTGCCGGTGCCGTGTCCGTTAAGTCGCCGCCCACGCCGGCTCCATCTCGGCCCCTTGCCTTTGTGCCGAACAAAGGCGTCGAGAACAAGCCAGATGCCAAGTCAGGTAGGGCTGTCATGACCTAAGTCTTCTGTCGCGCGCTATTAGCTTTTTGCACGCCATACTGCATCCGTCACTTCCGACTGTCCGAGACTGCTCACAGCACTTTTTCGTCTGTTGTCTCTGGGCTCGGTCGAGAAAGGCAAGCCGATTAGACTGTCTCACTTAGTCACCTCTAATTTCCTCGCCGTCGTCAATAAGTGCTCGACTCGTTCCTGTGCAACCATCTCGAATAGCTGCTGCCAAGCCCTGTGTAATCCCCCTTGTGCCTCCTTGCATCTGCATCATGCTTCGACCATGTACAAATGCCGCATGCACTCTTTTATCCTTTTACAGCCGGCATTTCATTACATTTGTCTCCATTCCTAGCCTTGTGTTGCAGCGCGTACTTATATTTCAATTTGGCACCATGATGGGCTCTGTTGCAGCGCTTTCTAGTCCACGCATGTACCTCTTTGCATGCTCATCCTCTAGAGAAGTGGAATATCCATTGAGTACACCTCAATTCGTCGTGTTTTAGTTGAACAGGAAGTGGGATGCCAGCCTTCAGCATCTCCTGCCTATCTCTTGTGTACATACCTATAACAGCATAGAGGCATCCTATAGCGAGTTCGGTTATACTTTCCCACGGGCTGATTTTTCCAGGCATTGCTTGGCCATGGGGAATTTGCAAGCAGCCGTCGTTTGTTGTTTAATGAATGCCTCGTCGAGTGGCTTTTTCCCCCTGTCTTTTAAAGACGGGAAACAAATAGCTGGTGTAACAATCAATGTATCAAAGGCACCCAGACAACCACACTTGGTCAATCATCAGCAAGGAGCGGGCAGCAAGGAGCAAAGAGTGTAAATAATTACGAATAAATAGCACAGCATATTCATAGATGCTTCAACACCAGGGCCAAACTCACAGCCAGTTGACGAGAGCAGTACGCTCAACCTTATTCACCAATAGCACCACGTAGCGACCTGATGCGATACTCAATACAATCCGTATTTGCCCAGACCCGGCTCATGCAGCCAAGGGTCTGCAGCGCGAAATCTTGGATGCAGCAGGGAAACTGGCATGGAAAAAAAAGAGGTGCCACGCGCTCGGCTAGATAGATATTGCTTCTGTGCGTGATCGATGTTGATCCCTGCCAACGTCCAGGTAGCTGAAAGATGGGGCTGGTGTGCCTATGACAAACCGAGAGCGTGGAGAGGACGGCACAATGCTAGCTGCTCCTTAATCCATGGGACACGCGTCTAGGCCAGAGACTCATTTCTCGGACGTTACTGTGCCATACCTGCAGTTCGCTCGTGTTACACTTTGCAATATTGGCACGGGTTACAGAGGCTATTGTACTGACACAGTACAGCTTCCACGGCTTTCCAACTACAGACCTACCTACTAGCAGGTGTCGGGTAGGTGGTGGACATGACTGTTGATGGCCTGTCCAGGGCGTGTCCCTAGCAACTGCGGGGTTCTTGAGAGTTGCGAAGCTTTTTTCACCTCGTCGTATGTGTTAGTATCGATTTCCGGTTGCGTCAACTGCCAGCCCTTTGCGTGCCCTCACCCATGCACATTAATACATATTGACACAATCGCAACCTGTATAATGTATACTAGTAGTGTTATTGGCTTGGAGAACAGACGCACACGCAATTTTCTGCAAAGCGACGCATCAAGACCAGTCTCTATTGCCCGTATCCGCCATACACAATGTCTCGTCTCGCGTCGTCCCGTCGAGCAGGCCTCTGGGTCAGGTCATGGGTCTGTGGGCGGACTCGTCCTCGTCCCGAATGTGGACCCTGTTCCGATTATTCCGGTCCATGTCGGCCTGTCCCACATACCTAGGCGTAGTTGAGAGCAGGACAGCTCGCGACTGCTTGACTCTGGCTTCGTCGGACTCGGGCTTGTGGACCTAAATACTCTACGTATGTATGTAGGTGGAAATGCTCGCAGCTTGAATTACTCGTGAATACCCACCCTTCGCTTCTTGCTCGGCTTCTGGCTCGCGTGCGCCGCTGTCAAAAGTTAAAACCCTGTGTCATGTCGTAGTATGTATTCCCCTGTGGCTTGTTTCGGATAGCTAGCTCTCAAAATCTAGTGTTTCTCTTGGTATCCTGACCCTGAGATTCTTATCCCGAACCAGCAAAAAAAAAATAGAAAAAAAAACCGGCGGTAGCAACACCGTAAGCTCCGAGCATGGTGGTTCAAGAGACTTGGGCCATAGTAGTAGTCCTACTAGTACAGTAGTAATAGCCTTGCACAGTTCGACAGAGCTCATGGGACTATAAGAAGCGTGCTGTTTAGTCTCTCCCGCCTTAGCTGCGTCGACATGAATGCCACTTTCCTTTGACCTTTAGCGGAACCGGGCGGAGTTTCCTTGCAAAATCCGCTTCAGGGTAGGCAGTGCGTCAGGCAGAGGAGGTGCGTTGCCCTGTATTAGTAATCTCTCATTTGCGTCAACTTCGTCATCCATCAACATGCTGCTGCCTACTACCTACCTGGCCGAAGTACACGGCAGCATCTCTTGTCTCCGAAATGCTCCATCCTACTTCTCCTCGGTCTTGATGCCAATCACCAAGGTTCTGCGCGTAGCCCTGGGCCACAAACTTGCCCGAGTTCCACCATACTCAAGCACAGCTGCTCCGCTCAGCTTGGTGTCTGGAGCTCTCGTGTCGTCGTCTCGCGTCAACCATGTCTCCTTCGAGTGCCGAGACCACGGCGGATAGCCGTGAGCTCAAGTTGGTTCAAGATGCTGAATTTAGAATCATACAGGCCTCGGTCAATGAGGCTAAGCTTCAGAATATGCTTGAGCGCTATCTCGCCCCTCTTATACTCAAGACAGCCAGTGAACACATGACTGTGCGCACAGCAACTGTCCGGGTTTTGAAGAGGCTTGAGCCATTCATGGAGGATCCCAAGTAGAATATTCTCTTCTCATCTTGTTACCAGCTCCCTTTTAGCTAATGCAAACCCCAGAATAGTCCTTCCAGTCGGAACGTTGTTGGATCAATTCAAATCAAACCAATCGGCCATTGTCAAAGAGTTCGACCTCAAATTCATTAAGCATAGCCTCGAGAGAATTGACTCAGATGAAAGGCGGCGTCTTGTTCCCATAGCTCTACGCGGATTTGCCATTGACTGGAATCACTCAACTCTCGGCGTGCTCTTCCTCATCATTCTTCGTCTACTTCTCGATGTCAAGATACCCCCGCGCGGAAGTGAGGAGGAGGCCTCCTTCAGAAATGAATTGGGTCTCGAGGATCCGGCTGATGCGATGCGACTGATCGAGGCCATGGGTGTCCTACTCAGGTTGAGGGCAACTACTGCGCATCAAGATTGGTCGGCTATTAATCCAGAGTTTGCGCGAACTAATTTGTCGGGTGCGACAAAGGAAAAGTTTCAGTCCATGAAGCTCTGGGACCGCATGCCCGAGATCAAAGGCCGGTTGGTTGCCCTTCTGGCCAGTGGCGCATTCACTGATGAAGAAAAACTTTTCCCTGCCATTTGTGCTGCTTCGGGCACCGATCTGCGAGCCGCCGCTGCGGCCGAGGACCTGATCAAGAGGAGTGCCGTGTCGATGGACAACGCGGAAGTTGTAAGACAACTGTCTCAAGCATACTCCAACCTCCCAGTAGCACATCGCATCCGCATCCTCGGCATGTTTTGCAAATCAAGTGTGGCTGCCAACATGACAGACTGGGTTTCAGACGTTGCGGAGAAAGAGTTCCTCGCCATCTACTCTGGGCCAGATGATGAGCCTCCAGCCAATCCTGCTGCTTGGCCTGAACGGCCATCTGGTGTCCTTGAAAGAAACAAGCTTAGCATTGCCTTGTTCAACTTTCTTGCCTACACGGCCAAGACTCACACTGCCCCTGCTGGAAAGACTTTCATGACGAATATTAGTGAACTCATAACACGATTTTTGAAGCGTCAGGGATGGCCTCGGCCGCTACCCCTCTCACCCAGCGACTGTGATATCCGAATCAAGGCATACAGTGCTATTGGGGACGTTTCCAGACATCACCTCGTCTCCTTTAAATGTCGTATGAAGCTTGCTGATTTTCTCCTCCGCTCACTGGCCTTCGACCCCTATGACGAAGTTGTTGTCAGCATTCTTTCCTCCATCTCCTCTCTTGCCATGGGTATTCCTCGCCAGATTGGCAAAGCTAGCAAAAGCTTCAAGGAGACACTTCTCAAGTACATGGGCAACTTGGATGCCGCTGTCCGAAGTACACGTTATGCCGTCGTCACATTGGCAAACCGATGCTTGCCCTGGACTGATATAACGGGCCGGTGGATCGACATACTCGCCATAGCGGGCCAACCAGATGAGGCGACTGATGTTGTCGAATTGGGGCGCCAAGGTCTTGACCTGCGGAAACATTGGCGTTCCTCCGAAGCTGAGGACAGAGATACTTTTTGGAGAAAACTAGTATTAAAGTTCTTTACTACCAGTATAGGCATCGAAGGCCCAGGAAACGATTCGGATGATCTGTACTGTGGTAGTCAAAGCGGCAATCTTCTCGACAATTTTCAAGGCTCACGCATCGGAGCGCTCCCTATAGCACTTCGATTCTGCCAGCGAATGTTACTCCGGGCGGCTCTCAATGACGTTGAAATTTTGAAACAAGATACACTGGCACTCGAAGTGCGCGTCATGACAGACTTGCACCTTCAATTGAAAGTACGAAAATACTTGGAATCAATTCTCAATAAGGCTCAACGTCGTCTCGACGTCTATCTCAAGGCTTGCTTAGATGGTGTCTGGTTTAAGAACGACGAGGGCCTTGAGCCAAGCGAATCTCAAAAAGAAGAATGTCTTCGATGTTTCGTTGAAGTAGCAATGCTTGCTCCACAAGCCATGACGAACGACCTTGTGAATGATTTGGACAAGCTCTTACCTCTTGTCAAATCAGCCAACAAGAACATGCGACTGACAGCAGCCAGAGCCGCAGGCATTCTAGTCAGCCATACATCTAATAACTCCGGAATTGTGAGGCGTTGGCTTGAGTCTATACTCAAGGACGGCCATCGCAATGGCGCAAGTATCGATGTCAACTACAACGCCAGAGCGGGCTATGTACTGGCACTCGGCTTTGTCACTTCTCGATGTGTCTATCGTGGAATAGCCGTCGACACCATTGACTGGCCCTTTCACATTCTCTTGGACAAGAAAGCTCCTCTTGACGTGCAAGATGCTGCCATGGAGGGCTTTAGCCAGGCATGGACCACCGGCATTGGAGTGCCTCCCGTGCTCGGAGAGCATTCTTTGGATGTCGTAATCGACTTTCTCCAAGCTCAAGCTTTAGATGGAAACGAGAAGGCAATCTTGGCCTTGGGAAGCCTAGGACTTGGACTTGCTGACCAAGATGACAATTTACGACTAGCAGCAGCGTTTGATCCCTGCCCAGCTGCGGCGGTCCAAATCCTCGAGTTTCTGCTTTCCCTTAACAGAACAAAGCGGCCCGAGATACTCTTCGCTGTTGGAGATGCCATTACAGCCGTCACGGGCCGGTTTGAGGCCAATTACATGAAGCTTGGAGTGGATATCGACCCGCAGCTGTTTGTGCATATGATGCCTGCCCGCACAGCTCTTCTAAATGACACCCTGGACAAGCTTTGCGAAGACTGCAGGTCTCTCCAGCCGTCGCTGATGAAAGCGTCTGGCATTTGGTTGTTTTGTTTGCTTCAATATGGCTCCGCTTTGCCTGTAGTACAAGCTCGATTGTCCGACATACACACAGCCTTTATGCACTTGATTGCCTCGAGGGACGATCTTTGCCAAGAGACGGCATCGCGTGGCCTACAATTAGTCTATGAAAGAGGCGACTCGAAATTGCAAAAGGCTCTAACTGGTGACATCATTTCGGCTTTCACAGGCCATGGTCCGCGACTCAAGGTGGACAAGAAAACCGAACTATTTGAGCCTGGTGCTTTGCCGACTGGTCAGGAAAGCTCAATCACGACTTACCAAGACATTGTCAGCCTAGCAAATGAAGTAGGTGACCAGCAAATCGTGTACAAGCTCATGTCTTTGGCTACCAATGCCACAACGTGGTCAACCCGCTCGGCATTTGGCAGATTTGGACTTGGCAGCATTCTTTCCGACTACAAAGTCGATCCCCAGCTCTATCCAAAGCTTTTCAGGTGTCGATTTGACCCAAACACCAACGTACAGCGGTCCATGGAAAGCCTGTGGAAGGACACGGTCAAGGATCCTAAAAGTGTCCTGGATGAGTACTTTGAAGTCATATTGCTGGATTTGCTCAGCAGCATATTGGGCCGGGAGTGGCGGGTGAGGCAAGCCAGCTGCGCCGCAATAGCTGATCTTCTCCAAGGGCGAAGGTTTGACCAATACCGGCATTACTACACCAGGATCTGGGCATCAGCTCTCAAGGTCCTGGATGATGTCAAGGGCAGCGTTCGAGAGGCAGCGCTTCGGCTATGCATGGCGCTTTCCCGCGGACTCGAGTATCAACTAGACGCGGGCGATTCTTCGACATCAGCCAGGGCCATGATGCAAGAAGTCATGCCCTTTTTGATGTCGGACAACGGGATAGCCAGCTCTGTGCAAGATGTGAGAAGGTTTGCACTCAATACTGTCATCAAGGTCGCTAAGCGGGCGGGCAAGATGGTGCAGCCTTTTATTCCAATCATGGTGCCAAAACTGCTGGATCTCCTGAGTCTGGTTGAGCCCGAGCAAATAAACTTTCAGTACCAGAGGCTGGAAGGGGAAACCCGCGATGAGATTGACAAGTTGCGCTCTCAAGTCGTGAATCAGTCTCCAATAATGGAGGCTATTGAAGAATGCCTGCGTTACGTCAACACTGCCGCCATGTCGGAACTCTTGCCGGTCCTGGGACGCACAGCCAAGGGCGCACTGGGCCTGCAAACGAAGATTGGCTGCAGCAGAGTGTTTACAACGCTGGCAATGCAACATGTAGATACCATGGGTACTATGGCGCCGTCGTTGCTAAACAGCCTGCGAGATCTTATGCTCGACAAGAACGACGAGGCCAGCAGAGCATATGCTCGAGCCGCTGCCTACATGCTCAAGGCTATTCCCGAAGATGAGTGTCGAGTCGAGTTTTGCGAAGCATGCGTTAAATTGTACGTCCGAGCAGACGACGAGGCCCGTCGCCAAAGAGTGGCCCAAGTTGTTGGGGCCTTTTCGAGCCATGCACCTGATACGTTTTCGCTGGTGGAGACGATTTTGCTTCCGCTGGCATACGTGGGCAGACATGATGGCAATGAGCAGGCTGGCGCCAAGTTTGACCAAGTGTGGAAACAACATGCGGGCAATGCTCGGACGGCGGTGCGGTATCTCTCGGAAATTGTTGAGCTGGCAGAGCGCTGCCTGGGCACAGGCCAATGGTCACTTCAGCATACAGCGGCATTCGCCATGGCTCAACTTACCACGGACGTGGCCGATATCAGCGACTGCTCTGGCAGCGGCATTCCTGAAGCGAGTCTCGAAGCCATCTGGCTTGTGTTTGACCGGTGCCTGGCCCTCAAAACATTTACGGGCAAAGAGAAGCTTCTCGAGTCGCTGCCCCCTTTTCTGCAGCAAGCAGATGCGCTATGGCAGGCGGAAATTCTCGATGTACCAGTCATCAAGCGTATAGTGATGCGAGAAGCAAAGAGGCAAAATGCAGACTACCGCATTCATGCTTTTCGATGCCTTTGGCGTTGTGCTCAAGCCCGACAGGACCTCGTTGTGCTGTCGGATATCATTCCAATCACAGCACCCTTTCTCACGCAGCTTGGAAAGCAAAATGATGGCAAGTCTAGCTCGACTGAGGTATCCAAAGAAGACAAGACATATTCAACAGCCAAGGCTGCTCTAGAGGCGGCTGCTCGAGGATACTATCGGTCCACGACGACTGATTTTCGCACATTTCTGGTCCAATTGGTTGACATGTTGCAGCCGCATTTCTCGAGCCCCGAATTTGGTGTGGT
Organism: Ophiocordyceps australis; assembly: GCA_002591415.1. Classification (NCBI taxonomy): domain Eukaryota; kingdom Fungi; phylum Ascomycota; class Sordariomycetes; order Hypocreales; family Ophiocordycipitaceae; genus Ophiocordyceps; species Ophiocordyceps australis. The sequence goes on along the minus strand of NJET01000139.1, from coordinate 7,766 downwards.
CAAGAGACAGGTGTGGTACGACTGTGTGTGCGACTTGATGGCAGATGCAGCCGAGAATACGACAGTCGGAGAGCCTGTCGCAGCAGGGTTCAATGGTAGCACAGTACTGGCTCAGTATATTGAGAGCGCTGATGTTAAGAGCGCTAATGTTGGGACTGAGGCGCAACGCGTGCGGCGAGCCAATGCGGTTGCTGCCATTATCAAGGCGCAGAAGAGCAGTGTTTTTGGAGACGCGGACCTGCCAGTGGGCCTCGAGCGTGCAGTGGAACTAGTGGTGGAGGATGAGGCGTCTTTGGATGTTGTCAAGGCATGGAGAGAGGTTTTGAAGGGGGTTTGAAGACCATGATGGGCTATGGACTCCAACCTGGAGGACTATAAAGCGAGTATGTGGTAGCCATAATGATTGCACCAAAGCAGGCCAGCAGTAGATAGGATATTATAGAAGCGTTGGTATTCAAGATTATTGCAAAGCTTGGTGGCGAGTAGAAAAGGAGCAACAAGATGCTCCTCGGACAACTGCATGGGCAACAATGTCCAGGGTAGGCGGTGGATTGGCGGATCAACCCCGGGACAGGGCACCGATAATAAGCCGGACAATGCGGGGGCACAGATGGCTTAATTCCACTGCCCTGCGGCTGGTTGCGTCATGGCCGTCGTGCCTGCTGCTAGAGCTAAAGATATAATAATCAAGGCGTGTTTGTGCAGCAGGCGGCTAAAAGCATCAATCACAGCCTTGAAATCTGATTAACAGATCAACAAGGCGTGCGCTACAAGCGTTCCTCTCTCACGCAAAGCTGGCGCCATATTTATGCACCAGCCGACTCTGAATTGCAGATAAAGCGCCCTCTCTACGTGGACAGCTCTCTTGGTCCGTCGCCCATCTCTTCGACCCTCGGTCCCGCTCGACGTGGCCCCAAAAAACATCTGGTAGCCCATCTGTCGGGCTTCTGGAGGCAAGCGAAGAGGTCCAGCAGATACACGCGGCCTATTATCTTGGTCTTGGCCAGACGGCTGTCATTACCAAACCAAGGGCTTATATTTTACTGCAGCGAATGGTGCCGTTTTCAGCATGGATGACGATATCTCAAGCTTCATCTCTATAACGGGCGTCAGTGCCGATATTGCCCATGGTTTCTTGGAGCTGACGGGCGGCGAGTTCGAGCGAGCTGTCGGCCTATACTTCGAGAATCCCGAGCTGGTACAAGCACCTGAACAATTTTCCCACGACGGTAGTAATCGGGAAGCTGCCAGTCGCTCTGGAAATGTTGCATCTCGCTCAGCTCAAATGGGAAGAGAAGACTCTAGCGGCGTCATTCACATTAGTGATGACGAGGATATGCTGGACGGTCAAGACTTTGACGACGAAGACGTCGAGCTAAACGCGAGGGATGGAGATGCCTCGAGGAACGAAGATGCTGCTGCTCTCCACGCTGCGAACCTGGCACAGGAGGAGGAAGACGCAGCCATGGCCAAACGCCTCCAGGAAGAGCTTTACGGAGCTGGCGAGACATCTGGGGCTGGCGCAGACGACGTGAGAGCCCCCATTGCGAGAACTACAGAGACACTCATAGCGCCAGACTCATGGGGTCCGGGAGGAGGAGGTATGGATTCCGACTTTTTGGACCAGCTCGCAAGGCGACGGCTGGAAAACTCTGCGGGTATGTTTGCTTGGTCTTTCTGATACAGACTGGTCTTCTCACGCGCACAATAGCACACAATGGACCTTTTAGTCAACGCATATGGGCCGATGGCTCGCCCCCTCCTGCGGCGGAGAATGGAACACATGCGCGAAGACTAGAAGATTTGTTCCGGCCACCATATGATCTCATGTGCCGCGCCTCATGGAACGAGGCTCGCGCGCTAGGCAAAGAAGATAAGAAATGGATTCTGGTTAATCTCCAGGACATGAACGACTTTACTTGCCAGGCACTGAATCGCGACATTTGGAAGGACCAGGCAGTGCGAGAACTGGTGTCTGAAAACTTTGTCTTTCTGCAGTACGATAAGGACTACCCGGATTCCGAGCAGTACATGACGCTTTACCTGCCCAACCAGGGTCATCGAAATGCCGACAATTTTCCACACGTGTCCATTGTGGATCCTCGCACGGGCGAGCAGGTAAAGGCTTGGAGCGGCAGACCCTTTCCCAGTGCCGCCGATTTTCACGCCGACTTGGCCGACTTTCTGGATCGGTATAGCTTGGCGGCCTACAGTAAGAACCCTGTAGCTCGAGCAGCGACACGAAAGCCAAAACAGGTTGACGTGGAGCGCATGACGGAGGAGGAGATGCTGGAAATGGCGCTCAAGAACAGCCTCGAGGGCGACCAAGGCAGCGGGGCGCAAACGCCGTCAAACATACAGGATCCTGACGAGTTGACAAAATGCGCGGGGCAAAGCGGCGATGGACAAGAGGCGAGCACAAGGGACAAGGGCAAGGGCAAAGAGGTGCTTGTGCAAAGCCCCTTTGAGCGGATTGCCAGTAATCAGCCGCACACGGAACCAGATAATGATGCAGCATCGACGCGAATCCAGTTCCGGCATCCTGCAGGAAGAGTCATCAGACGATTCAAGCTGCAGGACCCGGTGCAACGCATCTACGAATGGCTCAAGGCAGAGCCGCTCGAGGGCAAGGAGGGAGTCGAGTTTGAACTCAAGAAGATGCCTCAGGGACAGGATTTGATTGGCGCCTTGGAGGCAACGATTGAGAGCGAGGGGCTCAAGCAGGCAACCGTCATGATTGAGTTTATCGACTGAGGGCGAGAGCAAGGCGTCAAGCAGAGCCAGAGCCTGGCCTAAAACATGCGGCCCCCTCCTCCCCTTTAGATTATCTTGCAATGGCGGAGCTCGTCGAATAATTTTTTTTTTTTTTTTTGTTTTTGTTTTAGGCTTTTTTGCTATTGTTGCTCTTTTGGCTGTGCCATTTGCTCGCCCCTTTTATGCATTAGCGAGGCATAATAAAGTGGCCTGAATCGCTAACAAGTAGAGGCGGGTAATGATTCATGATGGCCTTGGACTCTCTATAGACGAGGGTAAATAAAGAAGGAATGGCTTTAAATACAGGATGGGGCAAATGGCAGTCGATGCACATGGTATCATGTTTACTACTGCGATCTACTACTAGTAGTAGCTACTACTCTATTTGTATGTAGGTGCGAGTTATGTATTGTACGTAGTATGTACTAGTAGGTACAGGAGCAGTAATGCTCGGCTCGTCTTGAAGTGCAGGCCAGGTGCAAAGCGAGCGGATAAGCCAGAGGCGCAGGAGGATGAAACGAGGCGGCCACGGTGGCTTTGCTCCTCCCGCGTGGTAAGCCTCAGCCACGGCCTCCACCGCAACGAGGCATGGCCACTAAGCCCAAGGTAAACACGGG